>JAIUZE010014575.1:0-22630 GCA_022085475.1 Heliosperma pusillum | reverse complement strand
TATTCGACAAATTGGCATAATAAAGTTGTGTACAATTGAGGAGTATGGACTCATTTGTAAACGTAAGGTTAAATCTTAATAGTGGAATTCTTTGAATCATTGAACCTGGTTTTTGGAGAAGTGCGATAATGATAACTTAAAGATATGATAATACCGAGAGTTGACATTTATTTGGAGTAATTGAGTGAAAAACGTGCTAAAATTGATAAATGGAGGCACTAAGAAAGTATTTCTTAGAGTGTTTCTTTTGTAAGAAAACAAATAAGGTTACCTTGTAGGATTTTAAAAAATAGAGGGTTACCAGGTAGAAAATTTTATAATTCAATTGGCCACGTCACATACTTAACAGAAAACTTGACGGAAAAAATAGTTAAGGGTCACGGCAATACATATTAATAGAGTTGAGGGTTACCACATGTGATCTTTGAAAAGTAGGGTTACCACGTAGAATTTGAAAAAACACAGGGTTACCATATAGAAAAACCCTTTAATAATTAAACCACTTTATATTGTTTATACTCGTGGTTACTTTTACAAATTTTACTTTAAAGTTAAAAAACGGTATCAAAATAACACAAATTCTTATTTAAGACGGTTGTATTCGTCTTAAACTTAAAACAAGTTATGGAATATGAATAACACAAAAGCCGAATATGCATTAAGGAAAACAACTACTTTGTCTTAGATACTTATGTGAAATGACAGTAAACCTGTTTTAATATTTACAATATCTCTGTCTTAAGGGAATTCTTTCTACCGTTTTCTAATAAATTCTCGCCTTTTTGGTCCTGGAATCCGGGACTTCTCGTTTTTTCTAATTTGGGTTGTTTTGTACTCTCTCTTTTGGTTCCGTTGGCAATGAAGAAGTCATAGTGGAAAAAGCTGATCTTGATAAGGAAATATTTATACTTGTTCACACATCTCACGTACTACCGTAGTACCGTACTCACAACGTGTCAGTTGATTTTAATGAAGATCAGAACATCTTTTAAACACGTAAACCTAATGTTACGACGAAGGTATTGTGTATAATAAATAACAAGTTTGAATCCTCTACACGACTACACCTATATTATCCGGAGTAATGTTCCTGTTGTTCATTCCCTAATCGACTCTTGTAACTTAAAAAGTGGCTTCATGCTTCGATGGATATACTAGAACGAGCAGGTGACGTTAAATGCTCTGTCCATAGAGATGGAGAAGGGGGTGACATCAAAAATCGACTTTTGTTCTTACTGAAAATAGAAAAGGGATAATTAACTTACAAACAAATTAAGAACGAGAACGGGATAATACGTTTGAACGAGATAACAGTACGAAGGGCTTTTCAGTTACATGTTGATCAACATTAAAATGAGCAAATGATGGTCATTTGTTCCAATTGCCCAAGACATATGTAGCCTATATAAATTTAAAATTTATTTTCCACAGAATACACATCTCTTATCTCATGTCGTACTATATTTATATCTCATATCCGACCCATTATCCCTCCTAAAAAAAACCGATGTCTTTCGAGGTATTGAACTATAGTCGTCGTCGGTGGCAACATTATACGTCTCTTAAATTGCTCAGTTTACACAAAAGACATGACTGAATTTCAGATCAATTACTAAGTCAATTGACTCAAATAACACTAAATGCAGACTTCACCTTTCATTAGTTACCCATGATTCATCATCATGCAAGATAAGAGGCAAAAAGTTACTCCAACTTCAGTCTTATGCAGTTGTTACCCTGACAAAATCACAAAAATAATAACTGCATGCTAATCAAAACACACACCTTAGGCATGCAAGTAAACTACTCACAAACAGTAAAACAACCCTTCACATCTCCTGCTATATATTCCCTCTTAACATGTTAAACATTTTCACATTTTAATTCAGTAAAAAAAAAAGAATAGTCTAAAAAGTCTAGATAAAAGAGAAAGGCAAGGTAAAAGGTAAAAATGGGTCAATTTCAAACTGGTATAATCACTGTTACTGTACTGCTGATATCGGTCATCGTCTTGACTAGCTCGCAGACGACTCCCTCTGACTCTTCTTCTCTTACGCCCCCTACTATGGCGGGATGTGGGTCCAGCCTCTTCCCACTGGCCCCATGTGGACCTTATGTGCAAGACCAGTCTCCGGATATCAGCTTGCAGTGCTGTCAGAACCTTGGGCAGGTGTACAATGATGAACCTGGTTGTCTGTGCCTTTTCCTCAACGGCACTGCCCTCGCCTCTCTTCCTATCAATACCACCCGCGCTCTTCTGCTGCCTCAGCTCTGTGATGTTCGTATTGACCCCTCTACTTGTTTGTCACCAGGTAAACATTACATTTCGCAACTATATTTTTTTCTGAAAAAGTGAAAAAATCCACCACCAAATTCTTAATCTCGCTCCGTCCTTGTAGATAAGAAAAAAGTCGAATGTGGCTAATTGACGGAAATAAGTTTGTTTTGTGGAATTTGACCAGTTTTGTGGCTGATGGTTATAGGTAGTAGTTCAGAACCGCCTACAGCACCGTCATCTCAGGGTTCATTCAGCAGAAGCCCAACTACTAATACTGCAGGTATGGTGGAATTGTAACTCTTAACTCTTTGAGTTGAATAATTAGTCGTAATACGAGTATCATTCAGAGTTTCTTATTGTTCAGGGCCTCCAACAGTGACAGTTGCGCCAAGGCCAAGCACTGTGCGATTCGGGATGGGGATTAGCTCAGCTTACAAGATTGCTGGGGTTGAGCGCGGAGTACTAGCAGCAGTCTCTATATTGTTAGCGACTTTACTTTGGTAGGAAAAAAACACAGGAGAAGTGTAGTATGATTAGGAATGTTTCGGAGAACACGACAGTCGGAATATTTGTTCAGTCAATTTCATCATAGTTCAGTTTAATGTTGCGGAGAACACGACAGTCGGAATATTTGTTCAGTCGATTCCATCATAGTTCAGTTTATGTTTCCTGTTTTCATGTACCTGATCTTGTTATTAATCCGATTATCCAAATTCCATTTTCACGAAAAACAGTCGGCCTGTCCCCTTTTACAGTAGCATAGATACAAGAGCGTAAAAACGTAGGGGAGTGACTCGAAAGTTGCTCTCTTGAAACATGTATTACTATGATAAATAGAAGACAAGGAAGGAAAGGAAATTGAATTCACAATTCCACATACTCGTCAATGTTTCATTTCGTAAGTCCAGACAAGAAAGACGAGAAATTTCCTACTTCTTGTTCTTGTTCTCCACAAGAGTATAGGAAGAGCACCCACTCATTAGAATTTATCATATATCGTGCTTACACTAGGGGCATAACCATGTAGTCCACACATATCGTGGCAGTATGAATGTAGAGCTAAAGCACAAATCGCTTACAAATTCTACGTCTTCCCACTAGAGATCCAAAAGCTTATCATACATATCCGCGTCCTTTGTAGTGCTTTCATCATTCCAGTGCCGGAGCTTCCTCTGTTGGGTTAGACTCGAAAATATCTGATTCTGAAGCGTTGGGCTCCTCTAACAGATCCTGAGATTGAATCGATTCCTTGTATGCAGGAGTTTCTTTAAAATCTGTTGCCCCTTCATTGTATGTTGCCACAGCAACTCCACATGCTACCAGCTACACAAAGTGCAAATCAAACAAAATATCAGTACCGTCTATTTAGCGGCTCAACGTGTTCTTGTATGCAGGAAAAAAACGATGCATAACGTCTCCTACAGTATTCGATTTTCAGGGGAAAAAACACCTAGCCTGCTAGCCATTTAGATGGACAGGAAGTAGCTCAGCAGCCTTACACGATCTAATGGCAATTGGCAAGCGTGTATCTTAAAGACGCGTATGAAGGTTCTAGTAATTAACATGTTGAAGGGAAAAATTTCGACATTAGCAAAAAATCTTCTCGAAACAGAAATCGGAATGAAAGGGAGGGGAGGGAGAGAAAGAACACATGTGAATCATGATTCATTAAAGCTAACCACAGACGAAGATAATAATAGGATATAAATATATTAGTTGGGCTTCAACCATCAAACTTAAGTTACTTGTGTTTGGTCACATGTTCAAATCGTAGCAGCTTCCAATATCTCACCAACTGGAATTTCAACACATGGTATACGGAGTCTGTAGCTCTGTGCACTAACCGCTCTTCAAGGCCAATGAAAAAATAAACAAATGATTGGGACGGAGTGAATAATACTAGAATATACAGGTTTTAACCAGCAGTGTTATAGTCTGTTACTGGTTACGAGAATTTTAATCAAAAGTAAACAAATGATTGATACGAGAAGTAGATACCGCAAAACCGACACCAAAAGCCCACATATACTGAACAAAGAAACCAAGACCATCCCACTGAGGACCTTCAAACCAGTCAGGTTTATCACCAGGAAGTTCAGGAATAACAAAACCATCATCAGGAAAAACATCTTCAACAACACCAACATTATCTTCAACATAATTCTTGTTTTTTTTAACTACATCTTCTTCTTTGATGTCTGTTGTGCTTGATGAACTTCCTCCTCTTCTGTTTTTGCTGTCAAACTTGGTTGTTCTTGGGTTAAACTTGCCTGTTGCTGCAACTATGTAACATGTTTTTCTGGGGTTCATGGGTTGTACACGGTGGTTGCTACGGTGGAGAGAGAACTGTGTTGTGGTGGTGTTTGTGGTGGTGGATAGTTTGGCGCCATTGATGGGGTTATTGATGGTTAGCACCATTTTTGGTTTGAGTGGATGAGGATTGTGATGAGACTTGGGATTTCGCACCTTTGATTTATGTTTTTCTTTAAGCCACTCTTAAAGTCTCAAGTACTCGTTTTTCGGTTCAGTTCGGGAAAGTTAAGATCTTATTTCAGTTAAAAAATCGTATTTCGATTCAGTTCAGAAAAGTCTTATTTCAGTTAAAAAAAGATAAGATTATACAAATTCATTTCAAATACTATAAGTTTAGTTCAATTCAGAATAGAAGTTCAAAAGTTTTAGCTCCTAAACATCTATTGATCTAACCAATAAAAGTTATAATCTTATAAGTTCAGTTCAGAAATGTTAAAAGTCATTCATTTTAGGTTCAGTTGAAAGCATATAACTTTTGTTCAATTCCATTTAGGCCTTATATGTGAGTTTACTTCATATCTTATTCATTTTGTTCAATTCAGACTGATCTTATAAGTTCAATTTTTAATTTTTTTTTTTTTTAAATGTTCAGTTCAATTTTGTACTGTATAAAATTTGAAGTCCAAAAGAACAAAGCTTATTTCCGTCATGGACGCTTGGCTAGGTGTAATGGTGCGCTAGTTCAAAGGCGGGAAAAAGGATTATACATCTGAGGTACTACCTCAGATTAGTATGATTTTGAGTTTTTGTGCATTTTTTTCGAGCTTTTTAAAGTTTATAAATTAAATTTTATATCTTATATATGATGTTTTTTGAGTTTTATTGTAATTTTTTTGAGTTTAATGTTCAAATTAATAAACTCAAAAACTTTATAATAAAATTATACTATACTCAAAAACTTTATTGTAAAGCTCAAAAATTATATTCTACAAGTATGTGGTAGTACATCAGAGGTACAATCCACTTACTGTTCAAAGGCTGATTAGAACACTATTCATAAGAAATCATTTTGCAACTTCTCACATTTAGAAGAGTCCATCAAATCAAATGTATCCACTTTCTAATTTAGCACAATCCAATCTAATGTACCCATCTTTTTTATCGACAAATAAATTAATTCTTTCAGGTATAATTCCCATATTTATAAACATTTATAATTCTTTCAGGTATGAAATTAATTATCGCTATTGTTATTTATAAATTAATTTTCTGTTTTATGTTTTCTAATCTTGACAAAAGTATTAACGTTTTATTTTGCTTTACAAGTCAAAATCTGCAGAATCGTTTTAACGATGACCTCATCCAGTCTCTTCAAAACATGGTTGACGCAAAAAATCCTTTAGCAAACGTATTTAGAAAGGCTAGAGATAGGTTATCTTCAGATATTGATGGAGAAGTTAGCATAAAGCTTATATCCAGAAGACAAACAGACGGGAGAACATACAATTGTCCAACGGCTTCAGAGGTTGCTGCACTTATTGAAGGAGACATAGGGCCAACTATGGAAGAAAGAGACATTATTGTTCAAAAACGATCTGGATCTCTTAAACGAATTTCTAAGCTTCATCCTTCTTATTTGCCGCTACAATATCCATTACTATTTCCAAAGGGTGAAGACGGTTTTAGACTAGGTATCTTACATGCTGAACCTTCTCTTACGGTTAGCAAGAGAAAAAAACCTCGAAATAAGCTGACTATGCGAGAGTGGGTTGCGTTTCGCATTCAAGATCGACCTTTGTCAGTTGAACATCCCACATTGTTGTTGTCGGGTAGACTGTATCAACAGTTCTTAGTAGATACTTACTTAATGGTTGAGTCTCACAGATTATCCTTTATTCGTTTCAATCAACCTTTGTTGAGAGCGGAAACGTACAACAACATTTCAAATGCAGTTGAATGCGGAAACATTGGTCCGTCTTCTATTGGAAGTCGGATCATTATACCTTCAACTCACGTAGGAAGTGACGGTTACATGAGGGAAAATTATCGAGATACAATGACTATTTGTAAATGGAACGGTTATCCTGATTTGTTCATAACGTTCACGTGTAACCCCAAATGGCCAGAAATAACTAGACTGGTTACTAAAAAAGGAGTCAGGGCTGAGGATAGGCCAGATATCTCATGTCGAGTGTTTGAAATTAAACTCCAAGAGTTAATTTCTGACTTGAAAGATAGAAACATCTTTGGAAAAGCAACCGCAGGTGATCTATCAAGTTTATTTTTCTATTTTATACGTTACTTTATTGAAATGTATTCAATTTAATAAATCAATATTAACAAATTACACTTTAAATTAATTGCAGTGGTATATACTGTTGAATTTCAAAAGCGTGGACTGCCTCATGCTCATATATTGCTTTTCCTACATCGAGATGATAAGTTTGTAGAAGCGGAGGATATTGACAAAGTCATTAGTGTTGAGATACCCGATCCCACTGAAAACCCAGAGTTATTTGATGCTGTGAAAGAGTATATGATTCATGGGCCGTGTGGGGCAGAATTCCCAAATTCACCGTGTATGATTGGTAATAAGTGTGCTCGATATTTCCCGAGACGACCTCATAACAGAACAACAGTTGATGGACAAGGTTATCCTATCTACAAAAGGAGGGAAAATGGAGTGGAATTTGAAAAGAATGGATTTCCCATCGACAATGGATTTGTTGTACCATACAATGCTCAACTTTTGTTGAAATATCGTGCACACATTAATGTCGAGTGGTGTAATCAATCAAGGTCTATAAAATATTTGTTCAAGTATATAAACAAAGGTGTCGATCGAGTGACCATGCAATCATCTCATATGCGGCGTGATGATGATAATCCCGAGCAGGTAGATGAAATACAAAGATTTTATGACTGTCGTTATATATCAGCATGTGAATCCGTGTGGAGGATATTTTCTTTTAAAATTCACTATAGAACACCTCCCGTTGAGCGTTTGCGCTTCCATCTCCCAAATGAGCAAAATGTTGTTTTCCATGATGAAGATCCAATTGATTCTGTATTAGATAATCCAACAGTTGGAATGTCAAAATTTTTAGCTTGGATGGATTGTAATAAACAAGTGAAGGAAGCCAAAGAACTGACGTTCTCCCAATTTCCAACAAAGTTTGTTTGGAACAAAGACTTACGAAAGTGGACAAAAAGGAAACAGTGGTTTGCGTTAGGTAGATTGCAGCATGTTTCTCCTAAATGTGGAGAACTTTATTTCATGCGCACAATGTTGAACTTTGTTAAAGGCCCAACGTGTTTTGAAGAAATTAGAAAAGTTAATGGTACGGTACACTCGATATATCGAGAAGCGTGCTATGCATTGGGATTACTTGGAGATGATAAAGAGTATATAGCTGCAATTGAGGAAGCGAGTGATTGGGGGTTTGGTGTATATTTGCGGAATCTTTTTGTCACTTTGTTACTAACTGGTACTATGGCAAGGCCGGAGATCGTATGGGAAAAAACATGGAAATTTCTTTCCGACGATATTCAACTTCGACAACGTCACATCACAAGAAATCCTGGTTATATTTCCTATCCCTTTACATATCAGTCATTATACATAGTTTCTAAAACAAAAAACTATCTGTTGCTATTGAGTATTATTTACATCAGTACAATTTTTTTGATAACTATAGATTTACTACTTAATTTTTTTTGTAATCCCCTATTTTATTTAATATTTAACAGAGTTAGTTATAAGCGATGAGGACTTAAAGAATTACGCTTTGCTTGATATTGAATCATCTCTTCGGAGTAACGCATCTACTCTACGTAGGTTCGATGGAATGCCATTCCCTGTATCCTTAACTAATTCTGAGCATATTAATACGTTGCTTGCCGATGAGCTGTCATATGATAAAAATTCTTTGCGTGAAGAGCATAAGAAACTTTTATCTTCAATGACGATTGAGCAACGTAAGGTATACGATGAAATAATAGAGGCGGTTGGAAGTGGCAAAGGAGGCGTGTTCTTTGTTTATGGATATGGAGGGACATGGAAAACTTTCATATGGAGAACATTATGCGCTGCACTACGTAGTACAGGAGATATTGTCCTACCTGTTGCATCAAGTGGTATAGCTGCCATCTTACTCCCAAGTGGTCGAACAGCTCATTCTCGATTTGGGATTCCAATTAATGTTGGTGAGAGTTCTACGTGCTCAAGAATAAAACCCGGAACAGACTTATCAAAGTTGTTGATAAAGACAAAACTTATAATTTGGGATGAAGCTCCAATGACACATAAGCATTGTTTTGAGGCTCTTGATAGGAGTTTAAGGGACATCATGCGATTTTCCGATAACGTCGACCATGATCAACCATTTGGAGGGAAAGTGGTTGTTTTCGGCGGGGATTTTCGGCAAATACTACCAGTGGTGCCAAAAGGTAGTAGGGCAGATATCGTTCACGCTTCTCTGTGCTCATCTGATATTTGGTTTTCTTGCAAGGTAAATTGTTTATATCATTTTTAAAACGCAATATTCATCCACTATTTTATTATTAATAATCTTTTTTTAAACGTGTTATTTTTTTTATATACAAAGGTATTAACATTAACGAAGAACATGCGTCTACAATGTGGAAGCTCTAATTCTAATGAGGATGAAATAAGAGAATTTTCAAAATGGATTCTAAATGTCGGGAATGGGGTAGCGGGAGGTGAAAATGACGGTGAAATTGATTTAGAACTCCCAAGCGACATTCTTATTAATGATGCAACTGAACCAATTGCTGCAATTGTTCACAACACCTTCCCATCTTTTCGTGAAAATTTCAAGAATTCGGATTACTTGCAAGAGAGAGCAATTCTTGCCCCTACTCATGAGATCGTAGAGATGGTGAATGATTTTATTATGTCTCTTATTCCTAATCCGGAAAAAGTTTACTTGAGTTCAGATGAGATAAGTAAAGACGAGGGCAATACAGAGATACATGAAATATATTCTACTGAATTCTTGAACTCTATTAAATGTTCGGGTCTTCCGAATCATGAGTTAAAGTTGAAGGTAGGAGCCACAATTATGCTATTGAGAAATATTGACCAACCCCGAGGATTATGTAATGGTACTAGATTAGTGGTCACCAATCTTGGATCTCGAGTTATAAGGGCAACAGTCTTAACTGGCAGTAATAAGGGAGATAGAGTACATATAGCTAGAATCACATTAACACCTTCAGATGCGACAAAATTTCCGGTTAGGTTTGAGAGAAGACAATTCCCAGTGGTTGTATGTTTTGCGATGACAATAAACAAAAGTCAAGGCCAATCCTTAGTACATGTTGGTTTATATCTTCCGAGGCCTGTCTTCAGTCATGGTCAGCTTTACGTTGCTATATCAAGGGTAACCAGCAAGAAGGGGCTCAAAATTTTAATTTGGAATAATGAAAGTGGTACATGTAATACAACTACCAATGTTGTGTACCATGAAATTAAATATTTCAATATCTGTAAAGTTTTATTATATGTATGAAGTTGACATAACTAATGTTGTTTTGGTTTTAGTAATTTGACTTATCAGCGTAGTTTGCAATATTTTAAAGTGTACACTAAAAAACTTGAGAAAATGACAATGTAGGTAGATACCAAATTAAATATATTTTTAGCGAATATGTCTAAAATAAAGACCAAACAATTATACTTAAAAACCCATATTTATATACATTTATAATTCCCGTGCATTCCTGCACGGGTTACACACTAGTATATGATGTTTTTTGAGTTTTATTGTAATTTTTTTGAGTTTAATGTTCAAATTAATAAACTCAAAAACTTTATAATAAAATTATACTATACTCAAAAACTTTGTTGTAAAGCTCAAAAATTATATTCTATGTGGTAGTACATCAGAGGTACAATCCACTTACTGTTCAAAGGCTGATTAGAACACTATTCATAAGAAATCATTTTGCAACTTCTCACATTTAGAAGAGTCCATCAAATCAAATGTATCCACTTTCTAATTTAGCACAATCCAATCTAATGTACCCATCTTTTTTATCGACAAATAAATGAGAAAAAGGTGGACCTAACATACCCTAATTACAATATTATATTACACAAATACATTTAGCTCTCATTCACTATATCACTATACTCATCAAAAGTAAGAGTATGAGTTTTTTGAACAAGAATACTCTAGTTTTATGAAAATTTGTATCCGATCTCACAGGTACATTGAATTGGATTGAAGACAATATTATGTTATGCTCTTTTAGACTGAAATTGTATGTAATGAACTTAATGGACTTGAACTTAACTGAATTGATCTGAATTGAAATGAATTCAACTAAAATAATAATTGTTGTTGTTGGTCTTACTTTTGACGATTATTTGCGCGTTTTACGAGACCACGTGTTCTGATCTTCTACGCGACCTAAGTGAAATCGTTGGCCCTAAATTTATGAAAAAAAGGACAGATATATATTTGCTGCTACATCAGATTCTGTTTTGTCTTTGACTCCACGACAAGTGGCATTATTGAAGTCTTAGCAGGGAACTCACTCAGCTGACTGGTTGCGTGCAGTTCCTATTGTATTGGTTGAGGCAAACTATGAATGGAATGACCTACCGTAGTGTGCTTAGTTATCGACTGGGTGTTCCGTTGTTTACGATGTCTAGGCCTTGTCCTACTTGTTCTTGGGTCTTCCATGGTGATCATGTTGTACCATGTAGTGGTAATGTGGGCATTAAGTATCGACATGGTTCGACATTCCCTAGTCTGAGCCTAACCAAGTTTTATTTTGAGTCTTTGACACAAATAACCGTTCCTTCTATACGATAAGATTTCGAACTCAATTTGGCTCGTTTAAAACTGTTATAAATTAACACATACCTAAAAAATGCACAGTTTTTCAATTCGTATACAGAATGTCTCATTTAAGACGGGTTGACCCGTTTTAAGCTTAAGACATGTCAAAACCCCTCACAAATAGCAAGTTAGGGGTTCCATTTGACTTCCACTTGCACCCTCAAAGTATTTGATCCGTCTTAAATGAGAAATTGTGATTCGTATATTATGTTTATTTTTTCTTATTCTCTTTTCACAACCTCAAATGGTTTGGTAAGTTGGTAAAACCTTCGAGAAGTCCGTCCCACCTCAAAAATGACAAACCACGTACCGTTTTCCTCGCTAACCATCCTCTCACTCCCTCCCTCCCTTTAAATAAAACCCTAACTGCCTAACCGACTTCCCTTCACTCTCTTTTCATTTCGCACATCACTCATCATCTCTCCTTTATTTTCTCTCTTTCCACATTTTTACCATGGGTAATTATTTCTTCACATAACCATCTTAATTAGATTAACCTTTTCCCTTAGATTTAATCGCATTCTTCTTCTTTTTTACTGTATTTATTATTCGATTTATACTAATCATTTTTTTTTGTGTTGTTTGTGATTTGCAGCACCAATCAAGATCGGAATCAATGGTGATAATCTAATCTATCGATCGTTTTTTTCAAATTTATTTTATTCGTTCTTAATTCTGTTTTAGTTGCTAATTATGTTTTTAATTAGTTAAATCATATGATTATTATTTCGTTTTTGTAAGATTTATGTGATTTAGTTAGTTTTATCATTTATTTTTCGTTTGATTTCTAATTGAAATCGAATTTGAACATCGTTTTGAGTTGATTAGCAGTGAATAATTGTGCGAATTGTATTAACCTATTTTTATTTATTTATTTATTTATATTTTTTTACGTAAAAGCTTTTGACATATGAACTATAAATGCAGTGGTGACGTACATTAATTTCGGTTTCACATGATTTGTGATTTCATGCTATGCGTTTTTTTAGTATACATTTGATCTTGAATGTCGCGTTCAAAATATATTTAAATTCATGATATGTAGTGATTTTACGCTCGAACTTCTGTTTTAGTTGCTATTGATGTTGCTAATTTTGTAAGATCGATGTGCTGTAGTTGAATTTACTTAAATTTTGTTTGAAGATAAATTAAATTGACTTTGAATATCGGTTTGAATTGATTAGCACTGAATATTGGTGCGAAAATGTATGAATAATGTTTTGCTTTAAGAATTTTTTTGCTACTTGTAAATGCTGTGGAAATGTGTATTTATTTTGTTAGGTACGGAGTATTATTTTCGTTTTAGTGCGAAAATGTATGAATTGTGATTTTATCATCTCTTTTTGCAGTCCAATAAGGAAATGTTTGATTTTAGGTAGTTAATAAGGAGCTTCTGTTATTCTTATGTAGGATTTGGAAGGATCGGTCGTTTGGTCGCTAGAGTTATCCTTCAGAGGGATGACTGTGAGCTTGTCGCCGTCAATGACCCTTTCATCACCACTGAATACATGGTACTGCTTGTTGTTTCTGATAGATTAATGTTGATAGTGTTTGTTGTGCTGGCTAGATCGTAGACTCGTATTGTTTGTTCTGTACTTCCGTGATTGTACATCGTTATTTATATCTGGTGTTTTTGTGCTACAGACCTACATGTTCAAGTACGACAGTGTTCACGGTCAATGGAAACACCATGACATCAAGGTCAAGGATGAGAAGACTCTTCTCTTTGGTGAGAAGGCTGTCACCGTTTTTGGTAACAGGTGCTGCTCATCTTTATTGACTGAATCATGTTACTCTATATTGTATGAGACGTGTGTGCTCCTAGCTTTCTTTGTTAGAGCTTTCATATATATGCTGCTTCAGAAGCTTTTATCATTTTATGTATGGCTGAATTATGACAGATATCTTTATCATCGATTGATGGAAGTTTAAATATTGTAAATGAATGATCATTCTGTATCTCATTGTTGCTTTTATGTTGTGTTTAATGACAGGAACCCTGAGGAGATCCCATGGGGACAGACTGGAGCTGATTACGTTGTTGAGTCCACTGGTGTTTTTACCGACAAGGACAAAGCTGCTGCTCACTTGAAGGTATTTTTGCGGTCCTCGTAGATTTGTGCGAAGTAGTTTGCAAGCATTGATTTGTGTCTATGCGTACAATCATGCTATTCTCTATTTATGATGCAATCTGATTTTGGCATTTGGATTGTTTCATTGTTTTTACTAACTCTATTGCAGCTCGTGTAGTGTGTTTCGATATTCTGCTTATCATATATCTTCTGGGTTTTTGGTCTTCTGAATCGTAGATTCTTTTATACTCGTGCATACTTTATGTGAGCTTGATGTGTGGCATTCTGTTAATAGATCTTTGTATGCTAAGGAAAATATTTGTTTTTATAATGTTATAGGGTGGTGCTAAGAAGGTTATCATCTCAGCTCCTAGCAAGGATGCTCCTATGTTTGTTGTTGGTGTTAATGAGCACGAGTACAAGCCAGAGCTTAACATTGTGTCCAACGCTAGCTGTACCACCAATTGCCTTGCTCCCTTGGCCAAGGTTCACTTTCTCGTTCCTCTTAGTGCATCATTGTGGTTAGTAGTTACTGCTGGGTGTGCACTAATTGTTGCCTGTGCTTGGTTCTTTAGGTTATCAATGATAGATTTGGCATTGTCGAGGGTCTCATGACCACTGTCCACTCCATTACTGGTGCGTGTGCTTTGATTTATACTATCACACAGTTAATTTATGTACTGACTTTTATACGATAGTTGAACACGTGAGTTAGCTCATCCACCACATAAGGTTTGGGCTGGTCTCACATGGGAGACCATTTCGTACAAGACTTGGTACTTATAATGTTTGTTATCTCCCAACGAGTTTGATTTCTGTTACTTTTTTCAGCCACACAAAAGACCGTCGATGGTCCATCAATGAAGGACTGGAGAGGTGGAAGGGCTGCTTCATTCAACATCATCCCCAGCAGCACTGGAGCAGCTAAGGTATTTTTCTATCTGGACTATGTCGTTGCGCGTTGATAATTTTTAATCTGTTCGCATGAGCACATATTGTCATATACTGATATGATTTTATTAATCTTTCTTTCGCTTCAAATCTGTAGGCTGTGGGCAAGGTTTTGCCAGCTTTGAATGGAAAGCTGACTGGTATGGCTTTCCGTGTTCCCACTGTTGATGTTTCGGTTGTTGACCTCACTGTCAGAATCGAGAAATCTGCAACCTATGAACAGGTCAAAGCTGCCATCAAGTAAGTCACTCTGACCAATATTGTGTACATGGCTGTAAGTTACTACTATAATATTGTAATTATGTTTCATTTCACTGCTTGAAAATAATGTGAAATTCATAATTCTGTGTCGATTTTCAGGGAAGAGTCAGAGGGCAAGATGAAGGGTATTTTGGGATACACTGAGGATGACGTGGTCTCCACCGATTTTGTTGGTGACAACAGGTATAACAATCATATGATTCCCTAATTTCATTTCAGAAATATAACTATCTCAGTTGTCATTTTTTATTTTATTCTATTAGCCTGTTTTGATTGCTCTTCTTTCCATGACATATACAGATCAAGCATTTTTGATGCCAAGGCTGGTATTGCCTTGAATGACAACTTCATTAAGCTCGTCTCATGGTACGACAACGAATGGGGTTACAGGTAATTGATGGCATAATCCTTTCACTAGTTTTGATTGCATTTGATACTGCTTCTGATATATATTATACTTTCTTGTTGACACGTATATGTTTTATTTGCAGTACCCGTGTTGTTGACTTGATTGCTCACATCCACAAGACTTGCAAGTAAGCAAATTGTTGGCAGTCATTGGGGCACTCGTTAGTCCATCTTTATCCTTCATGTTGATGGGGTGATTAAAGATTTTAGAATAAATGCGGGATTTTGAGAAAGATGTATGTTTCCAGTCTTTCTGCTTAGTGTTTTGAGTATTAGCAAGTTTCCGGTGTATTCTCTAGTAATTGAACAGAGGTTGAGCGTGCTGTCTAAAGCGGATTATATTTTAGCTTTTTGATACTCATCAGTCTTCGTTCTTCATAGTGTGATTTTGGAGTGTGTTTTTCTGTTATTGTTATGCTCGTCTGTTCTGTTGAACTTTTCTTGTTTATTTGCCTGTTATTGTTTAAATACAGTTCGTGCTTCACCCTTTTTGTTAAAGATACCCTAAAACATTCAGCCACAATGATAGCCTCCTGGAAAATGTTGTCGTTTAAATATTGCCGTTATGATTTACTCCTTTGTTGTGTAAACCTGGTAATGTTGGCATTCTGTCAAAGATATCAATCTCGGGCAATCGAACTATCCGTTCAACAACTACAGGCCCATTTGCCTCGGCAGTGTTTGATTTGAAGTAGGTCAATATCAGAATATGTAATCTGTCGCGAAGGTGTGATGACATTATGGCAATATGACCTTGAGGGCTTGAAGGAATGAAGCGGAATGCTGAGTAAAGCTTATGATAGGATCAACTGATCTTCGTGAGTGCAAATGTGCAATTAAGCTTATATAGTGTATTGTTTTTGTAGCACTTGGTGTCTCTCGTTTCTACAATATGCAGACTTGCTCTTCTTCAGCGCAACACTCTATAATGAAGTACAATGTGTGTTTTCAATAGTCGTGGGTTTGACTCCCCTCCCTCTTGTAGTCTAGTATTGTACGAGGTGGTTAATGAGAAATTATTGTGTCCTCTGGGAGGATCGTCTTCCTTATACTAAAGGAGGACCAAATGTAATATTATACAGTAATGTCTTAGGTGTAAGGAGCACGGTCCTCCCTCCCGGAAACACAAGATTTGTTCCCTTTAAAAGAAAGAAATAACAAAGTAAAACTATCAATAATGAATAGAAAGCAATATGTAAATAACGTCTACTTCCAAGTTAAATTAGGAAAGATCAGACGAGAGACAGATTTCCTTGTACACATTTGCCACCAAATCATCATCAACCTCAACCTAACACCAATCCCCTTCCTATATCGACGTAAAATTTGAAAGACACCAACGTTTAATGAGGAATAAAATACGTTTGATACTTTGGTGTATTTATCAATTGAAGAGTGAGAATTATACAGTACATACCATTTTAGTCTAAAATAATTAGACAGAATTTTGTAACCATTTTACAGCCATATGTGACGGCGCTATTGAACGCAAGTTGTCATAAACTGTGCTTAAATTTTATCAATAAGTGGCAGCATAACCTCGTCTTAGGTGTAAGGAGTTTTGTCTTTTATCAAATATACATTACGGGGATTGTCTTTTATAAGACCATGCCTTCGTAATATACCATCAGACATGAGAGTTTTGTCTTTTATTAGAGAATGTGATATTTTATACCATGCTTTCCTATTATACCATCGAGGAGTTTTGTCTTTTATCAGAGGATTTGATATTTTATACACTACTTTCGTATTATACCATCAGACTTTTTACCGTGTATTCTGTAGACTGCAACTAAACACAGTTACTCAATTGTGAGAAAATTTCATGATTATTTTCAGAAAACTAGTAAATATCTAAATTTCAAAATCCTATCGAATGTTTGTCAATAAATCAATATATACAAAATCACGGAATAATAATAATAATAATTATTAGGAAAATTAATGGCAATAATCCATACTATATGTCGTCTTCCCATATTAATCTCTATTTCATTTTAACCCACAATAAACCTAACCCGTGGCAAACGTATCTCAAAATAAACTTGCTCTCTTGTTAACCGGTTGTTTCCGGTTAAATAACAAAGTGGGGCCCATCCTTGTTCCTCTTTTGTTGTCTGCTGCCTGCTGTTCCTTTTCTTCTGCTCTCTATTATTCTTCTTTCTCCCTTCTTCTTTCTCCTTAATTTCTCGTAAAGTATTTCATGAATCCACATAAGGCTACTGATAAAACAACTTCCGCTTCTCTGACAAACAATTCCCCCAAATTGATTATGACAACAATTGAATACTTACCTCAACAATAATTAATTTACTCTGTAATCCCATATGTGTGTAGGTGAACAAAGAGACCAATACCTTGTAATTACAGATTGATAGTCCTACTAACATTGATCTTGGATGGAGGATCCTGGCTTTGTATTTCATGGGGTTATGACTATCACATATCAACCTTGCCAATTGCCATACCTCTCAATATCGCTTTCAACCAAAAACTCCAAATCATCTTCATCTTCACACATATCATCCTTTGATTCTCACTATCTTTTCCCTTCTTTTTTTTCAATACCTTCCTCTCCTCAAACCCTTTTGATATAAAATACCAATTCTTGCAATTCAACCCAATTTGGGACTAAACAAGTCGCCTTCGTTTTCCAGCTGTAATTGAAAGTCCTCCATTAATGGCGGTTTGTAAGTTGGGAGCGCTGAAATTGATGCAGCCTGCAGCTAGTAAGAGTTCCCAATAATGGTGGAAAAATTAACAACTAACTATTGTAATAATTCAAAGTTCTTAAGAAATTAAATTAATTTTTACAATTTCAAACACTTGAATTGTTTACATCATGAATCAACAAGTTTTGTATTGCTTGAGGGTGATTGTAGAAGGCCATTGGTGCACATGTTATAGGTAGTCAGTGAGTGAGAGGGGTTAGAGGGAGAAGAGATTTTGGTAAAGTGTACAAGAAGAGGTTGGTCAACTGGTTATTCAGGTAGCTGGTCACCTAGTTCTATTATGAGATAGATGGGGTAATAGTTCGGTTTATTGTGGGTTAAAATGAAATATGGACTAATGTGAGAAGATCACCTATAGTATGGATTATTCATGTTAATTTTTCCTAAAATTTTTTTTGTTTTTTTCCCTAAATGACTTATATTATGGAACGGATGAAGTATTATCCAATTTTTTCTTCTTAACCAATAGATAAAGACATCTTTGATAAGAACAAATATTTTGCTCACCTTATGACTTTCTCTTTTTCGCTCTATGTTTCTCCTTCCGCCATTTTTGCAACTTCTTGCTTCCATGGCTCGAGGAAGATGTCGGCCACCTAAAGCAAGATCCTCAATGGACTTATCACCTTCTCCTAAACCTAATAGTAACAATTTTCTCCCCAATTCTTTCAATTTTGTTCAAATTGAGAATAATTTGCAATCCCAAATTTAAAACCCATTTGTCTAAATGAGTTGATTGTCAATGCAATTCAATCCTCAACTACAGCTAACTCTGTGAATAATATGTTTTTTGTCAATTCAACTCCCAATTATAAAGATCCTGTGATTTCTTCCCATGTTATGAATAATGTGATTACATCTATGAATTCTGTTAGTAACATTCGTATAAACCCTAATTGTGATTCTGATACAACTGCTAAAATTGTTGATACTACCCCTAATTTGGCCAAATCCGGAACCAAGAATGTTTGTGATAAAAAACCCAAATGGTCTGAGATTGTAAAACCTAAAAACCCTATTGGAATGAAATTATTCTTTCATGAGCAGAGTAAGATTGCTGATGAAATTGAGGTAGAATTAGATGATATTGCTGAGGAATTGAAATTCTGGAAATACACGTTGATGGGTCGTTTGTTCGAATCTAGACCTACCTTAAACCATGTGGATGACTTTGTTTCTAAGTATTGGACTCATATTTCTACACTTGTGGTGCAATACTTTAAAAAAGGGTGGTTCTGTTTTCAATTTGAGAATGAGGAGGCAATGAATAATAATTCCTCAAAGAAAGGCCCTGTAATTTGGGTTCTTACTCTTTAATCCTCAAACAATGGCACCCTAACTTCTCCTTTGAAATGGAAAAGGTATCCATTGTTCCTATCTGGGTCCTCTTCCCTGATCTTGACCCTTATCTTTGGACAAGCAAAGTCCTAAGCAAGATGTCAAGAAAAATGGAACTCCCATGTTTGCTGATATACCCACCACAAATAAAGCCAAACTCTCCTTTACTAGGGTGATGATTGAAGTAGACATCTTCTCTAACCTACCCCTAAAAATGTCTCTTAATACCCCTTTTGGCCCAACCACTCAAATAGTTGAGTATGAATGGATTCCTGACTATTGCTCAGAATGTGGAAAAATGGGACATCTTAAACATTCTTGCAAGAAAGCTAAGAAAAACTCTATGGAGAGACCTAACTCCAAGAATATCCTAAAAATTTGAACCTAAAAATTCAGAGTCTTTTAGACTCACTAGAGGAATGTACAATAATTTGATCCTAAAAATTCGAAGTCTTATTGATAACTACTCTGTCAAATACCTCTCCTATGCTGGCAGAGTGCAAGTTCTTAACTTTGTAGTTTTTGGCATCAACAATTTCTGGTGCACTAGTTTGCTCTTGCCTAAGCAAGTCTGCAAGCTCATCTCTAAGCTGAGTAGAGACATCTTCTGGGGTAGAACTAATAGTCCTAGGAAACAGAATTTTTAAAAGCAGGAAAAGCATTTGTGTCCCTTGGGATGAGGGGAGATTCCAAATTAAGGACATTGAAACCTGGAACAGAGCTACTTCAAATTGATCAACAAAATGTTACTCTATGGACTCAATGGATTATGAAATATCATCTTAATCACAGCTCTATTTGGGATGTTGAGATAAAAGATCAATTTTCTGAAAGATTTAAGGGCATTCTGCACATCAGAAATGATTGCATTACTCAATTAGGCAGCACTAAGGACACCATCAATCTGGTGGCAGCCTGTACTATCAAAGAAAACTTTTCTATTAGCAAAGCTTATGATGCTATAAGACACAAGCTTCTTGTCAGTACTGTCTTCCAGACTATTCAAAGAGGAACTCTAGTTTCAAGGCATAAAATTAACCTCATGCTAGCAGTTCAACAAAAATTGGCAATAATAGATATGCTTGCTACTAGAGGTATTCCTATTGTTAATCGATGCTATCTCTGTAAAGTAGAATGTGAGACTGTCCAACATCTAATCTTTCAGTGTCCTTACACTACTGAACTGCTTGCCCTGTTTAAAAATTGGATGCAAATGACTAACCATAGCACTGACTTGTGCTCTCTTCTGTCTTGGATAAGCACTAGACATCACACGAAGACTGATCAAAGCAAATGGATTACTTGCAGCCTTGGATGCACAGTTTATTCCATCTGGCAAGAACGAAACCTAAGAGCTTTTGAGGATAAAGAAAGACCCACCCAAGCTGTTTTTAAAGAGGTCCAGTTCACTGTGAAAGCCCTCCTCATCAGCAATGCCTCGGAGCAAATCCTAGAGGAACTTCACCTAGGAACTACACTTGTACAAAGTTGAATGTTTTTCTTTGTATAATAGTGGTGAAATGCTGGAGAAAATTGTATAGGGGTTTATTCTCTTTGTAAGATAACTTTCATGTAATCCTCACTTTGGAAATATATGAAACATACTTTTCTTGCAAAAAAAAAGATATCTTTGATAATATCTATCTATCTATCTTTAATATATAAAACCTAAACCACTGTCCGTTTTGTATCTGGGTAAAATAATGGGGGGGAAAGGCGAAAATGTAGACTGTCGGAATCGAACAACGAATTATCATCAAGAAACCTTGCCCTGTTTTGCAATCCTCTAACGATATTGAACCATTTACAACCCCAAGCACATCACAATCAAATTGCGCGGCCTCCTCATACCCATCAAGGCAAAACATCCAAATACACGTGCGAAAATACTCCAACAGTCAAGCCTCATGACCAAAATCTAAAAGGACAAGGAACTCAACAATAACAACGGTTAAATCTCCACCGGTGAGACTCTACTCTTAAACCCTTAAGACACGAGCTAACAAAACGATAACAATAAAATACGACCTCTATGCATATGCCCAACACAATAATTACTGCAAGCTCTCAAAAATCGATACGTTAACTGACTCACGGAGACTCGCATTATCATATTACTGACATAACAGACCCCCAAACTAATGACAACATTACACAACAAAAGACTATACAAACCAAGATGAAGGTAACCTCATTCAATAAGCACATACCACAATTACTTCCCCTTATACTTGCCTCCAAGAGCTACGGAAAAACACTCATATCTCAGTCTAATAATCCATCATACTAGTAACAAACCAATAATAACACATAGATAATCCCACCAAGAATGCTACATTCCTATATATCCCAAACGTCACCCTCAAATCAAAGAAATTACGACCCATGACTTTCCTTTTGCTCAAAGACCCACAATCTTGCTACCCAATACCACAAAGGTTAATCCGACAACACAACTAATTAGGAATTACCACCTCGACACTTCACATTTCCTTACTAACATGGAAACAAACCACAAAACCATTAAACTCGAAACTACCTCCACACTCAACTATAACATTTTCCAAATAATACTACAACCTTCGCATAACTTCCTCAACTCAACCATAACAAGTCCTCCTCCATAAATCCCTCTCCCCCGCAAATCGACTCACAAGGTAATTGTTAGATTCATATACCTACTCATAAGACTCTTCAATGATATACTAATTAACTCCTTAATTAGTTTCCAACAACTAGTGCATGCAAACTATATAAAATAAAGATAAGAAGAAAACTTGTTTCCTCACGTTGGTTTTGGACGAAATGGGCACAAGAGTAAGAATCCTTCTTACTCTTGCTCTTGAGCTTAAGATTGAGGGATGATCTTCCTAGTTCCAAGTGTAGGAACACTACAATTAGTTGCACCAAGACACTCCCTAATCACTCAAATATTGATATACTAGAACAATATAAGAGTACTTTTAAAATGCATGCAACACTTCAAAGTTACTACACTAGTAATATAGTGTCAATGCTTGAACAATAGTTCTTATGAAACTTCTTAAGTTTCTTATGAATATTTTATTTCTAGTGAGAAGTTGGAGTAGTAGAAAAATGAGATGATCTAGTGATTAAACAAGAGGAAAATATCCGCTTATTTACCTCACAAAGCCGACACTCCCTTGGGAATGGAGAAGATCAAGACATTCTTGATCGCAGCCGACTCTTTGTGGTAGGTCTCATAGGCCTCCCTAGTGGCGTTGGATGACCGTCCATTTGGAGCGCTAGGGGATGCCTTGGTTAGGTAACTAAGTATACCGTCACCTTCGGCGGCTAATGTAACACCCGGAAATGTACCCTATTTTTCTAGTAGAAATATTTTACGAAATCTTTTCAGCAAATTTAAGTTTTAATTTAGAATTTAAAGTTTCGAGTCGAATTTACAATTTCCGAGTTCGTATTTGGAATTTCCGCGAGATTCCA
>JAIUZE010014573.1:0-13511 GCA_022085475.1 Heliosperma pusillum | reverse complement strand
TTGCGAGAGGTGTGATGTTTTTTAGCCCTGCAAATGATTACACAGATGAAAACCACAACCAGTATCAAGTACCCAAGTTCCGAAACTTGCTTGGTTAATCTCAATGATATGAATATAAGATGACATACCAACAGGAGTGACGCGGCCTACTTTTATGTCCTCACGGTACACGGGACGGTTCCTCCTCCAATGCATAGTCTTGTGGCAATGGTGGCACTCACTGTCACTGTCCTTGCTCTTTGCCTTGCCTTGTGAGCTACTAGTCTCACCAGGGCCACTCTTACCCTTTCCTGACCTTTTAAACTTTGGCTTCCCTACATTTAGGTCGCCATGAGCTTTGCCCTTACCTTTGTTTTTGTTGAAAATCATGAGAACATCTTGCTTCATGCTCCCACTCAATTTCAGATCCTTCTCGGTCTGTACGAGAAGTGAGTGTAGCTCATGAAGACTTTTCTTCATGTCATTCATGTAGTAATTTACCCTGAAAAGGGCAAAACCATCATGAAGTAAATGAAGCACACGGTCAATGACTATGCTCTCACTGATTTTGCAATCAAATGCCTCCAGTTTCTCGACATTCTCAATCATATCAAGAATGTGTGGGCTAACCGGTTGGACCTTCTGGAGTTTCGCCTAAAAGAAGCGACATGTATGCTCATAAGTAACGATTCTCGGTGCTTTTGAGAACTCGTTAGTGAGCGTGGTGAAAATCTTATTTGCACCTTGGGCAATGAAGCGTCTTTGCAAATTGGGTTCCATTGCAAAGATGAGTACGTTCTTTATCGCACTCGCTTCCATAACGAAGTCATTATAAGCAAATGACTCGTTAGCTCTTGCATTGGGGCCTGGGTTTGGCGGTATTGGCTCAGTCAAGTACTGGAGCTTGCCGTTAGCAATGGCTGCATTCCGCAATGCCTCCTCCCAGTCCACAAAGTTGGACCCGTGATTCTTCAGTCGCGTGGAATGATTCATGTGGTCCATGAAAGTTTTAAGCCAGGACTCGCGTACAAGTGTGGCACTTGGCATAGGGACATCATTATGGAGAACCATTTGTTATAGCAGTATTATCAATATAAGACGAATTCTACACTGCGAAAAAGAAGAAAAAATATAATAATAAGCATACTCATCGATATGAATTAAGTCTAGTGCAAAAACTTGTTTAATGCGAAGAATCAAGCATTTATACAATTGACCTCCCTCAAGAATTATATAAATGATCCCAAGACTCAATTATCTGTAAATTGATAAGTCAACCTCTTGGCTAATTCTACCTTTAGAATTCTTGGTCGATAAAATTTTATCTATAGTCCATCATAATCACAAGAAACTCTTTGGATTATAATGTTGAGGTAAAATAAGTCAACACATACTACTTACCCAACGTAGAAGGGGTCATATGGAGAGTAAGGTCCTATATGCCTACCGACGAAGAAGGGATTCATAGTAGTTTGGCCTATAAAGACTAGTCTCAATTTTAGGTTTTTAGAGGAAGATCCCATCAACTTTATTTTAATTCATTTTAAGTGAACGAATATCTAGCATGCGAGAATGAATAAACTAAGATGATGGCTTAAAATTCGTGTGACATCTTTAGGTCCATGATAACTAACATCCAAACTATATGAGTCAATTTTCATGCATTTATAGTAGTAGGTGGTTTGGTTTAGGCGGAATATGATGCACTAACTATCATGTGAAGAAATGAAACAAGAACGAAAAATACGTAAAATTACAAAGTCCTAGTGTGGCCTATCTACCAAAATGAACAAAAATACAACTTTGGAATCCATCCAAATTGGACCCGAAAAGCTTGTCTTGATGTTCCATCTTGGTCCATGTAGCGGGAGTGAGCAATCCGATCTCCATCTTTAGTCTTCTCAAATTACATTTAATAAATTACAAAACATAAACCTATTTACATTCTAATTTAAAAACATAATTTTAAAGAAAACAAAAGGAGATTCGAGATCTCAAAATCACATCAAGATCGTGTTTCCATCATTACGAAAACATAATCAACTAAGGCCACACTAGGTAGAACAAATTACAACCAATTGCAAAAATACGTAAATAAACCATTCAACAAAATAAAATGCATCAACAATAAATTAATCATTCAAGACATAATTCCTTAATTATGTAGAGTAATTAATCCAAACCACCTTTTTTTTTTAAAATGATCAAAATTATGTGACAATTCCTTAATTACTCACAATAATTCCAATCAAACATAATCCAATTTTAATTCATATTATCTTATAATATGAATTAATCCAACATTATTTTAAACCATTTGAAAATAATTGGGTATCCAATAATTGTGAACCTTTTCACAACAACAATTATACATTATCAATATAATGCATAAAATAAAAACATTCGGCCAATAATAAAAAAAAAAAAAACAGGAAAAAAATCCGAATAATTTTTTTTTTTTTTTTAAACAGCAGCCACGTTTTTTTTTTTTTTTTTTTTACAAATTAACATTGATGTTGCTAATATAACAAGATCGGTACAATTATCAACATTCAATCATTATTAAACATTGATTCAAACTAGATGATTCAATTTTAACAAATTAAAATGAATATCTAAATCATGATTAAATCGATTATCTTAATATTCAACTAATCATAATTGATTTGAACATCATTAAAATTAATTAATCATGATGCAAAACAACAATTTGTCATTATGTATACCGAAAATATATAGCAAAAACAAATGTTCATTAACATTCAAAACAATTTCCATTTACATTTTAATTTAATCCTTATTAAATTAAAACATCTACAAATTTATCATATTGTCATCTTAACATATTAAAACAACAATATCAATAAATCAAATGAAAACAAGAATCAAAAACAAAAAAAAATCAACAAAAAAATATCACGGCCAAAAAAAAAAATACACGGCTGTTTTTTTTTTTTTTAAAAAAAATTGGACCGAAATAAAATTTGTTCATCATTCATGAAAAATCATATAAAATAATTTCGTAGCCTTGGCTCTGATACCACTTGTGGGAAATATCGGTATATTTCGTACATGAAATTTAAGGATTATAACGAAATTATAATATATGAAATACGAGTCATAAACGAAAAGCATAAAGATTTGAATCAACCTTTGGTCCTAGCAATATGGCCTAAGAACAAATATCGAGATCGTTATTCTCCTAATTGTTGCACCCAAGATGCTCTGAGAAATGTCTTTTCTTGTGCTAGAATCAATACAAAACTTACTGTTAAATTTTGTAAAAAGTTGTTGTAATTGTGATGATGAGAAAGTAGAGAAGAAAAGTTTATATAAAACTCTCCTCCTCTCCTATTTGGACCGTCCAACTAGTAGTAGAGTAGAGGGAGAAGTCTTCCCTCTTTTTCTTCAACTTGTTTTAGGAATTGAAGTCAAGATAGAAGTCTTCCCTCTTTTATTTATTTTATGTATAATGTGTGTATGTATTATAATTGTCATTTGTCACATATTAATAAGTCCATACAACATTTTGTAGTCGATTTATTAATACTGGTCTGACATCATTTATTATGACAATATCGTATAATATATACGTCAATTATAAATATCGTATATTTATAATTTGCTAATTAAATATAACATTTTATATTTAATTACGAATTAACATTTTAATTCGTTTAAGTTTACATTATTTAATCGTATTAAATAATTACATTATATACATTAATAAGATATAACAGTTTAAATTCAATTAGAAATTAATATTTAATTCGTCTCTGCTAGTATTTTTTAATCGTATTAAATAATCGTATCATCATTACATTGACTAACCTTTTAGTCATATACATCGACTAACCTTTTAGTCATATAAGGCATCAATATGATTATATTTTTCATATAATTATATCTCTCAAACACATCCTTTAGGTGTGACTTTTAGAGACCAGTTGATCACCGCCATTAAAATGACAATAACGTCAAACTTCTAGCAAGCCAACCGTTATCGATAAACGTTAATCAACTGATAAGAATACTAAGTATACCCTGTGAACCTGTAAGAGATTTATACACGTTATCACACTAACTGTGGAGGACACTAGCTCCAACAGTACAATGATGTGGTTGGGGGTTACAACGATAGATCGAGGTTCTTCGGGTTGGGATCGGCGGCTTCGCAGTTGTTCGAGCCTACTAGAGGTAGGCATCACCCTTCTGGTTCATCTTACTCACCGTCAATTATTGCTCAGTTCTCACAAGAGAATTCACAATTGAAAGAGCAAATGAGTCAAATGCAAATGGATATGCAAGCCACTCAAGAGAGACAAGAACGCATGGATGCGTTCATGAGAGAGAGGTTTAATTTTTCCGGGGGCAACAACACGTGTTCGGGGATCCCTCAACCACATCGTAGGAATGACTTCACCGATGACGGTCACAGATTTAGTGGTCAGGTAGAGCCATTAGCTTAGTAATAGCTAGGTTGTTTGTATGAACCATAAACCTTTCACTTAAATGTATTGTGTAAACTTGAAATAGCTAGGTTGTTTGTATGAACCATTAAGTTTATGTAAATGTGGATTTGGTTGTGATTTTTGGTGATGATACGTGTTTTTTTTTAGATTCCCGCCTTGCGGTCGATAATGAAATTGATTTATTGCAGGATTTGTCGATGTAAAACAATGCATATTTTGCATTGTGGCTGGCAGAAGCCAGCTGTTTCGTGCAGCTACTGGGTTAATTTGTGACGGAAATTCCGTCACAAATATTGACTTCTAGTCAACGAAAGTCAATATTTGTGACGGAATTACTGTCACAAAGGTGAATATTTGTGACGGAAATTCCGTCACAAATGTTAACTTCTGTTAACCACCAGACGTTTCTTGTCAACAAAAGACAATATGTGTGACGGAATTTCCGTCACAAAAGTCAATATGTGTGACGGAATTTCCGTCACAAAAGTCATTATTTGTGACGGAAATTCCGTCACAAATATTGACTTTCGTTGACCAAGAGCTTAACCTGAACTTTTGGCTTGTGACGGGAATTCCGTCACAAATATGTTTTGTGACGGAATTTTCCGTCACAATTCCTCTTTTCTGACGATTTAGAGTGACAGATTTTTGTGACGGATTTTCCGTCACAAAAGCGCTTTTTCTGACGGTTTTGCCTCGTTTGTGATGGGAATTTCCGTCACAAACCCGTGTTCATTTAGTAGTAGGCCATTACTTAGTGTAGGTTCCTCTTTTAAGACTAGATTTGATAAAGTAGACCTGACTTGATAAGTCCGCTCTGCGACTCAAAAGTAATCTGAAACTCGAATTGTTCAGGGTTGGCCCGCACCTTAATTGACCCAATATGGACCCGATCAAAGATTATCCAGCCCACAATTGACCCAATTCAAAGTGACCCGAAAAGTTAAATACTAAGTCATATTAATGTTATATATATTGAAATAAATTTCATATATTGGTTACAACTGTCCCTGATAAATAATTAAATCTGTAACATAGTATTTGTTAATAAAAATAGTACTAATATAATATTCTCGTATGCTAGGTTGTCCAGCTGAGCTAAGAGTGGTCTGATCATGCACCGCTTAAGCTTTTGGCTAGGCGTGGAGCACGAGAGAGTCATACAACAAAGTTATGTTTTGAGCAAATGTGGGTGGGAGAGACCGGGTGCGCAGAGGCTGTGATTTGCAATTTTAAGCGAGGTGGTGGGGATCTTATGGAGGCTCTTAGTGCGAGTGTGGAGGAGTTACAATATTGGAAGCGAGTTAGCATTGGTAAAATTTTCAAAGCTATTGCTACGAAGAGGATGCAGATTGCTCGGTTGAACGAGATGAGGGGAGGTTGAGGAGGTGAGAAAGAAGAGGAAGTTGGCCAGTAAGGTGGCGGTTCTTTGTAGGCAGGAAGTGCAATTCTGGCGGCAACGATTAAGGGCCCTTTGGCAAAAACAAGGAGAGTGAAATACCAGTTACTTTTATCGCCGAGCATGTCAACGAAAGGTGAAAAATCCTATACATAAGCTTGTGGATGATGAGGGGGTCAGTATGTAGTATAACTGGGGATGAGGCGGTTTCGTGAGTGGCAACGAACTATTCACCAAGCTATTTATGGCCTCGTTGGAGAGGAGTTTTGGGAATATCATTAAAGGTATATAGAAGTGGGTGACAGAGAGAATGAATAATATGTTATGTCGGGACTATCGAATGGAAGAGGTGAGGGAGGCGTTAACTCAGATGCATCCTATAAAAGTTGGAGTTCAATGGTCTGCCAAATTATTGGACGATACATTGTATCGTCCTTATTTTATGCACCATATTTTTAAAAAGTACCATTAGTCTAGGCACTTGTGTGGTGTTAGTTCCCATATTTGTAAATTGTACCATTAGTCTAGGCACTTGTGTGGTGTTAGTTCTCATATAGCATTATTTGCATATATATTGAGTACCAAAATAATGAGAGGCAACACATATAACTTATATTCATTCTTTCTTATTATCAAACGCTATATGGTATAAGTGACCTTGGATTAAATCGATCCGTGTGTGCACTCCGTTTCAATGGTCGGTGACGATCACGTTGTCAAACCAGTTATTTCTTGTCTAGCCGTGATGACACCGGTGCCAAGGTGACCCATGTCATGCTCAAAGGTTCCAATTATGAGGAATAGTCGAAGGGTTTCCGTAATGGTTTGGGTGTAAAATGGAAACTTGGCTTTATCGACGGATCACTCACCAAAGCGGACGATGATTCCGAGGACCTTTATGACTGGAAAACCGTGAATTGCACGGTAATTGCGTGGATTTTTAACACCATCGAACCCACTCTCCATTCCACAATTTCATATCGTGCCACTTCGTCCGAATTGTGGGACGATATAAAAACACGTTTCTCGGTCGGAAATTAACGAAGTTAAAATTTATCAATTGTATTCTGAAATTTCTGCTTGTAAACAAAGCTCCAGTGATAGGATGACGTCAATGACTACGACGCCATCCCCGCTTCTATGTGTTTGCCTTGTGTACTTCTTTAGCGTAACAATCGCAACAAAGCTCAAGTTCGTTCCTTTCTAATGGGTCTTGACTCGTCCTATTCCGCTGCACGTTCCCAAATTTTGGGAACCAAACCTCTCCCATCTTTACCCAATGTGTACTCTCGTCTCATCCAAGAGGAGGAAGTCCGTAATGTAACACAGCAGTGACATGAGGACTCCACTGCTTTTGCCTTCGCGGTTCGTGGTGGTCTTCCTCCATCGATTCGCCCTCCTCTGACTTGTACCCACTGCACCAAAACAAGCCACCTCGAAAACCGTTGTTGGGTGAAGCACGGATTTCCAGAAGGCCGTGGCCTACGCCGAGGGAAGACACTGCAGCCCCGACCACCTCTGCCCCTCTTGACTCTTCTATGCACACCGTGTTTGGTGAGACTTCCTTGGGTGTCAACTCAATTCGCTTGAATGGTAAGCGTAATATAATTTGGTTTATTGACACGGGTGCCTCTACCTATGTTTGTGGCGATCTTACATTATTTGTCGTTACTTAAACCGTGCCTCCTCTTGCCGTCAATTTGCCCGATGGGTCTCGCTTACACGCCACCCATTCGGGTCGGGTCCATATTAACGCGTCTCTTTGTTTGAACGATGTCTTATATGTTCCAGGGTTTACTTGTAATTTATTATTGGTTTCTCAATTCTTATCTTCTCAAAATTTAAATGTCCAATTCACTAATTCTCAATGTGTAATCCAGGACCCTACCTTAAAGACGACAATTGGAGTGGGTGATTTAATACAAGGCCTATATCAAATGTCGATGTATGTTGCACGACGTGTTAATGTGATTGAAGGTGGTAGTTTCGACCTTTGGCACCAACGTTTGGGGCATCCGTCCTTACGAGTTATGAAGTTTTTCCCGCATTTTCATCATAGTTCAACTACAGTGCCTTGTGATATTTTTTTTCGGGCCAAACAACCCCGCTCTATTTTTCCGTTAAAAAAATAATAATAAAGCCGAGATGTTATTTGAATTAATTCATGTCGATGTATGGGGTCTGTATTCTCCTAACCGAGCTTGTGGGTCTTGTTATTTTCTAGTCTATTGTTGACGATCATTCACGGTGTATTTTTAAAGTCCATCGACCTTAATTAGACTCCTCTAATTAGTTGCTAAATTACTTGTTAATTTAGTATTTAATGATCTATGTAACATGCATGCAAATATAAAGACATTTATATAAAAGAAGAAATTTCCTCACATTGATATGGAAAATATATGGACACAACAAGAACTCCTTCTTGTTGTTCTTGAGCTATAAATGTGGATGAACACAAGTAATCTCCAAACTAGAAAATCTCCTTTAAGATGCACCAAGATGACACCAAATAATCTACTCTTATTATTAACTAGCTAGATAATAAGATAGATATTATACTACTAATATTAGACTATATTACTACACTAGTAATACTTAATAAATATTAGTATTTGAGAGTTTTAGAGAGAAGAAGAGTTTTTGAGAGATGTATGAAAATAAGCAAGAATGAAGAAGTGAATAAATTGAACAACAATTGCTCTATTTATAGCCAAAAGGGCCGGCCATATGCATCACAAAAGAGTGATTTTTCTTCTTATTTTATTGCCATGCAAAGTGGTAATGTGTTGTAGTGAATAAAATGGTTTTAGGTTTACTATTCATATCATAAGCACATGTTGCTTGTGAGTATGAATAAGAGCAACCATCATCACCATCCACTACATATCAACCGGCCATGTGAGCCTTATTTTGATCCTTTGATTTTTGATATTTGTCCCACAAATACTTATTAATCATATGCTTAATTATCTTATATAATTAAGTGTTAATTTGATCATATAACAATTATATGACACAAATAAATGAATAATATGTACTTAACATTTTAAGTAATATTCTACCATTATATCAATATATAATGGGTCCCACAATGCTTAGTTAATTTATTTTACAACTCTTTGTGAATATAATTAACTAATTACCTCTATCTCAAAACCTCAACTAATTTAGTAATTTAACGATTAATTACTACGTTAAATCTTATTTAATCGTATTAAAATAAGATATAAATTTATTAGTCAATTATCGCATAATTTGAAAAATAAACTTAATCGAATTTGAGTTCTTAACTCAATTTCTAACAATTAACTCTCGTACATATCGAATATGAGTAAATGTACTTAATTAACATGGTATCGTATACAAATTAATTAGTACTATTGGGCATTTCATCTTAGGTGTGACCGGAAAAAGGGATCAGTTGAGCACGCCGTCATACGACACTAACGTCAAAACTCAGTCAGGCAAAACGTTTTTGATTTTTGATTTACGTTAATCAACTGACTAATCATGTATATAGTTCAATAAATATCCCAATTAATTCATTAAGAAGATGTATCGTGTGGCGCATATTGTGGAGGACACCTACTCCACAATCTCCACTTGTCTTGCACAAGTGTGTTGTCACCAATTCTCTTGTCTCTTATCACAATTTCCCACTGCAACGCAAGGTTGTCTTTAAGGTTGCACTTGCGATTGACAATATCTAGAGTGGTTTTCTCGATAGGGAGAGTAACTGTCTGACCGGAAAATCTACCATAGATCTCTTTCCGAGCGTGGCCACGAATTTACAGTAACTTCTCCTCGAGTGGCCTAAAGATGTTTTTACCCAACGTGGGTGGACAATTCCTGTTGATCCATCTACTCTGTATGATGCAGATCACCATGATCCAGAAGAAGTCCATCGGCCTCCTTTTACGGCACGACCTAGAACATCAACAAAAACCAATCGGAAACTGCACTATATCAGATAGACGGTCGCCAGTCAAAAGAATCGACTTATATGAATAAGATAGAAGACCCTGCCACGACCAGGCATCAAATAATTGATTTAAGGGTCTCTACAATGTCACTGTCCGACAGAGTGTCATACAGGCTGTCTATGTAAACGACCAGTCATCTCCATGACCCCATGGTGCTGAACCAACCATCGATCGACTTACAATCTAGTCATTTCGAGACGTCACCTCATTGAGTGACTAGGGACAAATTACTAAGTTCGTCCTATTCACTTGAATAGGGTCCAACAATCTATTCGGATAAACAAAGTATAAATTTAGTCAAACTAAATAAAAGAGTTTAAAATAAAACTCGAATAATGAATGCCATTATCATATATGAAATAATTAATACAACATTCAATTATTACATATTACATAATCTAAAGGAATTCTGGCACACGTCTCAATCCCATGGTGACGACATGACCATCATGCTTAGCCTTTGATAAAGGCTTGGTTAAAGGATCAGCAATGTTGTCATCTGTCCCAACCTTACAAATGTCAATTTCCTTTCTGTCCACGTAATCTCTAATTACATGATATTTCCTAAGTACATGTCTAGACTTGTTACTAGACTTGGGCTCTTTTGCTTGAAAAATAGCCACACTGTTATCACAATAAATCGTGATAGGATCTTTGGCAGTAGGGACTACTGTTAGTCCTTCCAAAAATTGCCGAATCCATACAGCTTCCTTTGCAGCTTCAGACGCTGCAAGGTACTCTGCTTCTGTTGTAGAATCCGCTGTAACACTTTGCTTGAAACTCTTCCAGCAAACAGCTCCTCCATTCATCATATAAACGTAGCCGGATTGGGATTTCATATCATCCCTATCTGTTTTGAAACTGGCATCTGTGTAACCCTTTACACGTAACTCAGTCTCGCCTCCAAACACTAAGAACGAATCCTTGGTCCTTCTCAAGTACTTAAGGATGTTCTTTACGGCTATCCAGTGACTCTCACCTGGATTTGATTGGTAACGACTTGTCATGCTCAAAGCATATGCAACATCGGGACGAGTGCACATCATAGCATACATGATTGATCCAACAGCAGATGCGTAAGGAATCAATTTCATGCGTTCAATCTTCTCGGGTTTCGTAGGGCACTCTGATTTACTCAAAGTGATCCCACTTCCCATAGGAAAAAAGCCTCTCTTAGAGTCTTTCATGTTGAACCGATCAAGAATCTTATCAATATAAGTTTCTTGACTTAATGCTAGTATCCTTTTAGATCTATCCCTATAGATCCGAATACCTAAGATGCGCTGGGCCTCTCCTAAGTCTTTCATTTGGAAATGTATTCCTAGCCACTCCTTTACAGAAGTGAGCATTGGAATATCATTCCCAATGAATAGTATGTCATCTACATACAAGACTAGAAAAGTTACTTTACTCCCACTAAACTTCATGTATAAACACAGTTCCTCGACGCTTCGAGTGAAACCATTTTGTTTAATTACATGATCGAAACGATGATTCCAACTCCTGGATGCTTGTTTAAGACCATAGATGGATCTCTTAAGTTTGCATACCTTCTTAGGGTTTGATGGATCCACAAAACCTTCAGGTTGTGTCATGTACAATTCCTCTTCTAGAATCCCATTCAAGAAGGCGGTTTTGACATCCATTTGCCAAATCTCATAATTATGAAATGCGGCAACCGCTAAGATAATCCTTATGGATCGAAGCATGGCGACTGGGCGAAGGTTTCGTCATAGTGAAGACCATGAACTTGGGTGAAACCTTTTGCCACCAATCTAGCTTTGTAAACATCATTATGTTTATCTATGCCACTTTTGATCTTATAGATCCACTTACACTGAAGAGGTCGTACCTCCTTAGGTAAATCAACCAAGTCCCATACTTGATTGTCGTACATAGAATCAATTTCAGATTGCATGGCTCCTAGCCATATCTTTGAGTCGGGACTACAAATGGCTGCTTTGTAGGTAGTAGGTTCGTTACTTTAAAAAAGTAGCAAATTATAGTCATCACCTTCCTCTATAATACCAAGGTATCTATCAGGTTGATGCCTAGTTCTGCTTGACCTCCTAGGTTCTGAAGGAATAATGACCGTACCAGACGAAGAGGGAACGTTTTCCTCGTCGTCCTTTTTGGTTTGTGGCTCTTGGACTTCATGAAGTTCAAATTTTCTCCCACTCTGTCTTTTAGAAATAAAATCATTTTCTAAAAAGACTGCATCACGAGACACAAACACTTTGTCCTCGTGGTTATTCTAGAAGTAGTAAGCACATGATTCCTTTGGATATCCTACAAACAGACATTTGTCAGATTTGGGTGCAAGTTTATCGTCAGACTTATTCTTAACAAAAGCCTCGCATCCCCAAATTCTCATAAACGACAAATAAGGGACTTTCCCTGTCCATATCTCATATGGAGTCTTGTTTGCCGCTTTAGTCGGGCTTCGATTTAGTGAAAATATTGCAGATAAGATAGCAAAACCCCAAAAATAATCAGGAAGCTCTGTTAGACTTATCATAGATCGAACCATATCTAATAAAGTTTGATTTCTCCTTTCGGACACTCCATTTAATTGAGGTGTTCCAGGAGGAGTCCATTGTGATACTATACCACAATCTTTTAGTGTGAATCAAATTCATGGTTCAAGTATTCACCAACACGATCGGATCGTAGGGTTTTAATCTTTTTATTCAATTGGTTTTCTACTTCATTTTGAAATTCTTTGAATTTTTCAAAAGCATCACTTTTATGCCTCATCAAGTAGACATATCCATATCTACTCAAGTCGTCAGTAAAAGTAATGAAGTAGTGATAACCACCTCTAGCTCGGATAGTCATTGGACCGCATACATCCGTATGTATAAGTCCTAATACTTCAATTGCTCGTGTCCCTTTTCTGTAAAAAAGGAGCCAAGAGTCATTTGCCTAAAAGACAAGATTCCATACGCCATAAGATTCGTAACAAAATGGTTGAGTACTTTAGATGAAACAAGCTCTGTATGGTCGATTCGTTTATGTGCCCTAAACGACAATGCCAAAGGTATGATTGATTAGGTTCACCTGTTTTGAGCTTCTTGTTTTCTACATGATAGACCTCTTTGGCAATATCTAAAACATAAATACCTCCAATAGAAATGGCCTCGCCATAAACCATTTCATTAAGTGAAAAAGTACAACAGTTGTTCTTAATGCAAAATGAAAATCCTTCCATGTCTAACACGGAAATTGAGATAATGTTCTTGGTAAGAGTTGGTACATAATATCAATTATTTAAATACAACTCTAAACCATTAGGCAAAAGAAGAACGTAGGTGCCCACGGAAACTGCGGCTACCTTAGCTCCATTTCCCATGCGTAGGTCCACGTCACCCTTGGCTAGTGCTTGCACGTCCCTCAGCCCCTTTACATGATTACAAAGGTGAGAACCACAACCGGTATCAAATACCCAAGAAGATGTACTAGCAAAGTTAATATCTATCATATAGAGTGATGAAAGAATTTACCTGACGTTGTCACACAACCGTCCTTCTATCTTACAAGTACTTGGGGCAATTGCGTTTCCAGTGCCTTTGCCATGGACATAATAGCATCCGCTCCGCGTGTTTGTTGACCTTGGGCTTGGCCTTATAAACAGACTTGCCTTTCCATTGCGGATTTCTTGAAAAGAGGTATACC
>JAIUZE010014572.1:0-25065 GCA_022085475.1 Heliosperma pusillum | reverse complement strand
GATAGGCCCGTACTATCTTTAACGAGCATATGGAGTTTGTCGCTTGATAGCTTCTGTGTCCCGGCTTGGTGGGTTTATATCCAAGTCGGGGTATGGCTGCCATTGTTTCCACTTTGGGAAAATGGAGCCAGTTTAAGTACTAGCCAACCCCTTTGATGGATCTTCTTAGGGTGTACTCATGTGATTGTATCATGGGTCTTGGATGCGATGGATCTTCGCATTTCTCTAGGTCTGCGCAGTCTCGGTTTAGGGTTGAGTCGTATCTTGGACATGTTTCTGAGAGGAACCTCTGAGCTAAGATATGTGCTTTGGATCTGGGCCATGTTATTAGTGTAACCGCTGAGCCTAGATTTGTGCTTGGTGTAAATTCTGGGCCAGGTACCGGAGGACCGCGAGCTAAATAATTAAGTATATCTACCTCGTGGTATAGACTCGACGTTACAGAAGTTCTATTGACTGTCCTAAGAACTTATGCCTGTTTGTAGAAGTATTGGTCTTTCATGTATGATGATTCTATGAGTTTTTGAAGGTGAGATGCAAGCCGGCTAAGATTGATAGAGTTTGGATTACTGGTTGTTAACTGATTCACATGATTACGTGTTGATTAGGGTTTGAGTGTATCATGGCCATGTTTCTGAGAGGAACCTCTGAGCTAGCATACCAGCTTCCCTACCTCGAGTTATAGTTTATTATCGGTTTCACATGATAGCTTTCACATGCTCGGTTATTTGTTAGTTATCTGTTTCATAACATGAAAAGCATATCATATATGTTTAAGTTTTGTATTTTCCATATACATTGCTTTTATGTTATTCATGTTTCATTAAACTCGACATTTCGTGGCTGGGAGAACTCGGAGTTACTCCCCACTGACTGTGGCTTCCGTGTTTATACTTAATGCGGTCGAACAGGTGGTGAATGCATACATTGGGTACATTGACGAGCTAGCGAGCGAAGTATTACCTTGGACCTATATTCGGTTCTTAGATTGTATATTATTATACACTCTTTCATTTCCGTATTTATACGGGGGATATGTCTCCCGTCTTGTATAATTTTTATGTATAATATTAATTTTCTTTTGTAATGAACCTTTTTATTTATGACACCCTTCGTTATGTATTTAAATGATTTTTTTTCTTTCCGCAAATTTGAGGGTGTCACAACTGATGCATGATAATTATAATAACCAGTTCCTTAATTAAAAAGAAAATGACCCGATTCGAGGTAATTGAATCAAAAACTAAAAATAATTAATAACTAACCCGATCGATAAAGTTATTAATTACAAACCCGCCGAATCTAACCCGATTGGAATTGATTCCCAGGCCAAACCCGATCCGAGCGAATAATTAAACGTAACTTACGCCTATAATATAAAATTTAGAGCAAAGTAAAATAAATTAAATTAAATTTAGAGCAAAGTTAAATAAATTAATTTAGAGCAAAGTGAATGAGTTTATTTCGTGCCTCAAATTTTAATACCGCGCGCGCGTATCTGAAAAATTAAAAAAAATATACATAATCTATAAAAACGGTGTTTTAGAATTTCACCGTTGTTATTACTTTCAACAACGGTTTATAATAAATAAACCGTTGTCTTAGTGTTATTACTTTCTACAACGGGTGTTATTTAACCGTTGTTATTACTCTATAACAACGGTGGTTTGTAGGATAACCGTTGTCAATAGTTTCTCTTAATAAACCCTTTAGTTTCTCTTAATAAAAAATAATTTACAATCCTATAGAGTAAATTTTACACACGTACATTATCATCATCATCCTCCTCGTTTACAATCATCCTCGTTTACAACAAAAATCTTTTTGTTTATTATCATCATCATCCTCCTCGTACTCGTGATCATCATCCTGTTCGCTTTATCATCACCCTGTTCTCATTTTCTTTATCAGGTAATTTTTGTGTTTCGTCTTTAGGGTTTTAAGTTTGAAGTTCATCTTTTTGTTTTCATTTTCTATTTATCGTTCTCTTTATCATGTAGTTTAATTCCTTTCTAAGTTTTTAGAGTTTTAGAATCTCTGCATGACTCTTTATTTGTTCAGTTACTATTTCATTCATTTCAAGGTCTTAGGGTTTTAGAATCGCTGTATGCATGACTCTGTTCCGTTACTATTTCATTTATTTTGAAGGTCTTAGTGTCTTAGGATTATGATGGGTGAAAAACGGAAAAGAGTAGACAACAATGATAAGGGGGATAAGCCTGGTGAGAGGGGTGCTTCGAAGTGCTCTGCAGCCCTTGCAGCTATATCGGCAAACACGCCGATGGAAATAAAATGGAGTGTGAAAGGTGTTCCTACTGGTCCAAATGCTAGCCATTTAGCCACTTGGATTGGAGTTACAACCAAACAGTTTGTGCCTATAGATTTAGATGATTTCAGGAATATCAATCCTTCATTGCAGAACTTACTCTTGAAACGTATAAAGGTATGATAATATCTTTAGCTAAACACCATTTTATTTTGCATAAGTTACTATTACATAAGGCAGGAAGCCGTATAAAGGTTCGTGTAAAGGTATGATATTAGACAGCCGCTTATTAGTAGATATGATGATGATGCAGGAAGCTTTCGATATTCCAGACTGCCATGATAAGTATCTATTACGTAAGGCAGCGGCCGTCTTAAGGCAGTGGAGGTGTGACCTTGCCAAATTACACTTGTATGTGGACAAGGAGACGGGGCAGATGCATAAGAGCCCACCGACAAAGTACCCCCACATCACTCAGCAACAATGGGATAATTATAAGGCAAAACGAGCTACTGAAAAGTTTCAGGTTAAGTATCCATGTCATATGTTTACATTTTTGTAAAACTCTACTTAAGGTTACATTTTTCTAAAAGTTTCAGGTTACATTTTTCTAAAACTATACTTGTATCTATAATTTTCTAATTGTCTCATCTACTTGCGATTTTATATGATTTGAAGAGCGTTAGCGCCAGAAATCGTGCTAACATCTCACAGAAGCGGGGGGTATATTATGGTTCTCGAGGCGGTTACAGATTGATAGAAGAAAATCTCGTAAGTAGCATCTATATATAAGATTTTTTTAATCATACTTGGACTTGATATACATGTATACATATATTATTTTTGAGTTAACGTGTAGGTGTCAAAAGGTGTGACCGACTTGAATCGGCATGTAACTGATAAAGAAGGGCACACGCCTAAAGGATCCCGAACATGTAACGAATATGATCAGGAAGTCTTGGCCAACATAGTAAGTATTATTTTTATTAAGACGGGTTTTTAATAACTTTATTGTTCAATTCTTGTATGTCTAACTATCTATTTATTTTAGTAACAAACATTAAATTAAGTTTATTTAATATATTATAGGAGAATGTTCTGAAGGAGGTTGCGGAAGGGAAATTCACTCCGAGTGGTCGTGACGACGTTCTTGCTAGAGCGATCGGCCGACCCGAGCATCCAGGTCGATTGAGGGGCGTCCCATTACATGTCGGAGTCACGAAATATTATGGGACAACTAGCCCGAAAAAGAAGAAGAAAAAATAAGGGGAAGGCTGACATGGTACCATTTGTTATTGTCATTTAAAATTCACATGTTATTGTTTTAACAAAATGCTGATTCTACATTTTGGGCGTGCAGGTTCAGTTATTGGCCTCCGTGATACTGAAGATGAATTCTGGAGGCAAGCCTTCCGAAGAAGAATTGAAGATGATGGAGGATGTCATTAAAAAGGGTGAGGTAGTGCAACAGATTTGTCAAGAGGCAGACACTACTACCTTGCCAATACATGAGGAGACGGCTGAGAAGATGGGTGAGGTACCTACTGCTGTCGAGGTTTTAATACCTCAAGCCGATAAGGTAAATATGATTTTTTTTTCTGCATTTGTTCTTTCTAGCAGCCATGCCTTTGATTGGTTTATTTTATTAGGTAAATGAGTCGGAAAAGGGGACGCAACTTGAGGAGACGGGTGAGGTACCTAATGCTGCTGAGGTTTTGATACCTCAAGCCGATAAGGTAAATACGACTTAACCATTTTGAACCTCTGCATTTGTTCTTTCCAGCAGCCATTGCATGCCTTTGATTGGTTAATTAATTTTATAAGGTAAATAACTCTGAAAAGGGGACGCAACTTGAGGAGCCGGCTGAGAAGACGGGTGACAATAAGGAGGTATGTAGAATATAAGAAGTTAGTATATGCTGTCAGTGCTAAATCTGGTCTGGACATGTTCAAGTATAATAGCCTACCCACCAACAATAAATACTTGTAACTAACTTTACATTATATACTCAATATAGATCATTTATGATATCTATTATATTTTGGTATTTAGTAAATAATGTGTATTCTTCAGGCCACAAAAAGGCGGGTAGTTGTTCGTCTCGCCGACCCTTCATTCAAAGAGAATGTGATTGTTGCTCGGGGTTTCGTATACCCAAAGCCCAAGGACTCAGCGGAAACCATCTTGGTTCATGGCGTACGACTCTTGCCGAAGCATGCAAAAGTGGGGATAGTGGGAGTCGTGAAGGGCTATGGAACCCGTAAACTGCCCGTCCCAGTCCGCGACGACATAGTAATACTGGCAGATGCGGTTAAATGTTTTGTCCAATGGCCTCAAAGCCACATTTTCTTGGCTCGTGATTGTAAAATTCAACAGAATGTAGACGGGGTTAGAAAAATACATCTAATTTAACCCGCCTTTTGTCTTTGTTCATCACCTTCATAAATAGTGAAATTTATATGTTTTATTTTTGTTTTGTAGGTAACAAAAAACATGGATAAGTCTAACTCGATAGACAATAATCTTTCTACTACCTCGTCAAAACAACAACTTGATGAGGTATTTAATCAACTCTCTTTATATTTTAAGTTCTACTATCGCCTCATCATTGAAAGAGCAACTTAATTTAGTTAGCCACATGTAGGTTGTGAAAGGTAGCACACCGCATCATTTCCCCAAGCTGAAAGAGGTCAGGAGTCTATCCGGTACTAAATATCATGGGAACGTTTACATGGAAAAAGTACGAACGGTGGCGATGCTGGAGCTTTATAAGGAGGCTGAGAGACGCATAGCAAGCGAGCAATTAATAGTTATTCCGCTCGAGAATGATATTGTAGGGGTAGAACGCCAAGCAATGCTGGATTGGGAAACGCTAGCCGTTTGGGCTGGCCTTGACGAGATTGATGTCCAACACCTATATGTTTGGATGAAGTAAGTTTCTTAATAAATTAAATCATGCAGTATTCTAATATTCTGACTAAGTAAGATATAGTGTTTATAATATCGGAATTAAAACCGGCATGTAGGTACTTGAACTCGGTTGTGATCCCCGCCGAGACCAATATTAATCCACTTCCTCAATACGGATTCATGTGCCCAAATGTTTTATCTATGCATATCGAGATGTTTTCGTATGAAGAACGTGTAAATTATATTGCTGGGGAGTTGGCGAAAAACAATAAGCTCATTTTTGCCCCTTATAATGAAGCCGGGTAATATATAATTAATATTACGATTCCAAATACAATTGCAGTTTTATATGTTTGGTTATGATGCATGTTGTGCTTGTTAATAATGATGTGTCTCTCGATCTCTAGGAGACATTGGGTGCTAGCAGCGATCAATCCGACCACGAAGAAAGTATTTTGGTTGGACTCTTTGCATGGACAACCATCCGAGACCTTTAAGAAGTTGATTATTAAGTAAGTTTATAATACTGATGATGATTTGGCACATAATATTAAGTTTCATTTATTATTATTAAGTAAGTTTATGTGACTTTCGGCCTCTTTCCTTTTTTAAAGGGCCTTTGAGAAGAAAAGAGCAACAACCGGCGATCAACCGACAGAATATTCTGATGATGGCCCTACTTTTATTACGATAACAGGGGTACGTACGCGCAAATACAATATATACCTTAATAATTAAGTGCATTAAACTAATTACGCATATACATCTGTCTTTTTTAATTACGCATTAAACTAATTGGTAATTGCCTTTCGTCTCTTCGTTTATTATGTAATAATAGGTCCCTAAACAGCCGGATAGCATCCAATGTGGATACTACGTTTGTCGTTTCATGTTGGAGATTATTAGGCGAAGATATATCAGCATTTCAGAAAGAGTTAGTAGTTTAATGTAGCTATTATTTACTTTTTTTCATTAGAGCTGATATCTTTTCTGCTATATATATATGATCGATGTTGCTAATTATGTATGATATGCCTATACTGTTGTTACCCTACTGATCGATGTCTTTTATTTGTTTTATCCGCAGTATTCAATCAACACGCCACATGTCCCTGAGTACACTAAGCACAATATAGACGAGGTAAGGGACTTGTTGGGCAAATACGTCCTTGATGAAAAAACAAAGAATAAATGAAACTTAGATTATTTTGGAAGCAGATAGGGAACTTTAATTTGTATGTAGAAGTCATTAATTAGAGCGAGTTGTAAGTATGAATTGCTCTGAAAGAGATCATTTTGGTTGTATATATCATCTTGCTGCTGCTGTACATGAATTGCCATGTACATGAATTGCCCTGTACATGAATTGCTCTGATTTATATATAGATATATCATTTTGCTGCTTCTGAAATTGGTTTATGATGCGTACTGCTGCTACTGCTGCTGATTTATGCAGGATTTTAACTGGTGGCATGGGAACAAATTTCAATTTTTTCAAAAACAATAATAAAAATAATAACAACGGTTTTTCAAAATTCATTAAAAGCGTTGTAACATATTTCCCACCAAAACTTATCATACCTTTAACAACGGTGTATTATAGAATACCTGTTGTTATTAAAACTTTCCACAACGGCTTCTTTATTATACTCCGTTGTAATTAACAATATTCACAACGGGTTTGAAAAATTAAAGCGTTGTTATAATCCTTCCCACCAAAATTAATCATACCTTTAACAACGGTTTAATTTCATAGAACCGTTCTCGTATCTTTCCCACCATAATTATTCACACGTTTTAACAACAGTTATCTAGTAATAACAACGACTTATTACCGTTGTTAAAACTATTCACAACGGTATTTTCATTAAATCGGCACCGTTGTTAAAACCTTTAACAACGGAGGCTTTAACAACGTCCGCTTTTTAATATTACAACGGTTTTTAACCGTTGTCATAGCCTGTTTTTGTAGTAGTGTAACCCGTCTCAAACCCGCTAATCCGCTTGTCCGTGGGCAAAAAATTTAACCTTAGTCCGGCCCAAGCCCGCATTTGATCACCTCTAATACGGAGTGACGGAATACATATTATATGTGATGTACCGTCGATTTTGTTTTTCATTTAGTCTCATATTTACCATTTGTTAGCCAATTTAAGTCACGAAAGCTTAACAAGCGATCATGTACGAATGCCCCTCGCTCGCTCCACAATTGATTAGCAGCATAATATGCGATGTTTCCTCGATTTTTCATCTTATTTGGCAATTGTTAGTCCATTACTAGTAGTAGTAGAAAGCTTAGAACGTGATCAAAGTACAAGTGAGTTAAGTTGACTAACTTTCCAAGCAAACTTCACACTACTAACCAAACGTGCAAGCAACTCCACATCTACTCAACTTTAATTATATTTCACATATAATACTCGATCTCTCTCTGTGCGGCTCTGCGCGCGGTCTCTCTGCCGATCATTTATTGGTCATGTTATTAGATGATATGTGGACTAAAAATATAGGCGAGTTATCGAACAACCATGAGTTATGAGTATATTTAATATAGAAACATAAATAAATTATTGAAACATTTAGTCTTTTAGGGCAATAGTAGTGGTAGGAAAATAAGAAGTCTCATAATTTCTTAACCATTGAACTACACAATAAATATCTTCTTATATGAAACTGGTTTCCAAAGTAAGAAATCAGTTTCATGTCCTTAAAAGAATAGCGTAAGGAAGACTACAAAGAAAATATCAAACTTTTACCATTGACATTGAATAAGAAGTTTTATATGTAGTGACAGTTCATTAAAAAAGTCATTATGAAATTATAACCATTGCTATGACACAAAGATATAGTTGAAATATATATTAATTGCAATCAAAATAAGAGTAACACCAAGAAAAGTCAACTACTAACAGATACTCGCAATCTATATAGTTCTAAAATGATTAGAAGCCAAATCCTTGTTTTTCCATACCTTGTTAGGAACTTTCCTTGTTCTTTTTTCAACTTAGGAACATGTTTTAATAGCCTATCTTTGACGCCTCCTAGTTATAAAAAATTGACTTTATTCCCTTACTCAAAAGTCAAGCCTTCCCGTAGGAAGGAAGCTCACAAAATGCAAGAAGAGGCCCCACCTTCTCCTCATTTCTAGATTCCTTTTCCTCTTCTTAAAAAGCTCAATCCATCCCTCCACCTCACGCAATACGTTTTCACTCTTGACCACTTCATCACTTTACTCAACGTTCTTAGCTACATATTATTCCTATTTGATTTGATTTTATAATCACGCTTTAACCATATAGTCGGTATTTCATACCCCTTCTGCCCGATCAATAGTTATCAATTTTCATTTTTGATATATCAGTCAATAGTTAATATTTCGATAGTTACCGTGCACTAGTTGTGCCAGATCTATATTAGTATCGTAACAATTGGTCTGGCTTCAGACGAGTCTACTCCCTCACAAAAGAATAAGGGGTAATTTCCCAACTTACTCGTTTATGAGGGGGCTTGATTCGTTTGAAACAATAAGACAGATCGCTCTATCTAAAACAAGAATTTGTACTTAATCAAATGTCTAGGTATGAAATGAATGTAAAATGTTTTCTAAATAAAAACAGAAATTGTCATTTTTAACAGTAATTATTGCTCAAGTTGAGCAATATTTGTCTTAACGTTAAAGATAAGTCAAATACTATCATATGGTGATAATAAAGATAATTTTATTTTGGTATTTTCCAGGCAATAAGTAAGTTAATTTAATACTTATTTGACCCGTTACAAATTTAATACAAATAGTAACCATCTTAAACGATAATATTGGCAGTTTTAAACGCCGGCTTTGGGTCTAAATGAACAGTATAGTTAGGTCGTTGAAGTTGATTAGTGTAGATTATTACATTTATTCGGATTTGTCAATTTCGAGGGGTCCCACACTCCCACTAGCTTCCTCCCCAAGCATCTTCCCCTCATATATAATCCCTCCGCCAGCTTAACTATTTCCATTTCCACCCAACTCAGTAGTCTCACATTGTAATTTAAAATTACAATTAAATTTCGTTCTTCAAAAATGAAGTGCAATAAAAGCATTCCAATCCAAGTACTCATACTACTTGTATTATTATTACTAAGTGTTGTAGAAGCACAAAAGCCGTCCGATGATCCGTCATCGGACGGCGCTGTTGCATGGGATGAAGGCACCAAAGTAAGTCCATCGATGTCAGTAGTCATAATAGTCCTGGTTATGGGCTTTTTCATCACCGGTTGCATCTCAATTTACATCCAACACTGCGTCGATTCCTCATCATCGTCGTCTAGTGTTGTTACGGCTACAGGAGGGATTGCTAATAGAAATAACACAATATGTGGTCTCGACCAATCAGTAATAGACACGTTTCCCGTGTTTCCTTACTCCGCTGTCAAGGAGCTGAAGATAGGCAAAGGCGCGCTGGAATGCGCTGTTTGCTTAAGCGAGTTTGAAGAGGACGAAACGCTGCGTTTTCTTCCGAAATGTGATCATGTTTTTCATGCTCAGTGTATTGATATGTGGCTTAAAGGACACAGTACTTGTCCTGTTTGTCGAGACAACCTCGTCGTTGTTGCTCCATACATTCCACCTGATCACTTACAGTCATCCGCCACTCCAATGAGTCCAATCTCCAATTCTGAGATACGAATTACGATAAGTGAGAATAATGAAACGATATCGTTGCCTAAGAAATTGCCGAGGGCGCATTCGACGGGACACTCGTTAATACAAGCGGGGGAGAATTGTGAGAGATATACGTTGAGATTACCAGCTGAGGTTCGGAGGGAATTGTTGGCTCGGACGAAGCTCAAGCGAGCTAAGAGCTTAGTGACTTTACCGAGGCAAACTAGCTCACGGAGAGGATATCGTGGCGGTGGCGGTGGTGGAGGTGAGGGTAGTGGAAGTAGCCGTTATGGACGGTTTTTTGGGAGGTCGTTTTTAATGAGAGTGGCGTCGTTTCGATCAACGGTAAAAATTGGGGTTACTGGGGATTTAACTGAGGGGAGTAAAGTACCGAAAACTTGTTCCAAGGATGAGTCATTTCCACCCTCTCTTCCGGTCTGATTTTGTTTATTTATTAAATTTTTGATTAATTTGTATGTTGTACAGTGCATACCTTTAAATTATTTTACATTTGGAGGTGAATGGACTATGTAGAAATGAGGACGGAATTCTATGGGGAATTCAATGAAAGTGTACATTCAATTGTGAATTCAAGTCATATTTGTACATTAACTTGATCTAGAGCAATAAAGTTTCAAGAGTTCTTAACAATAACTTTCAGCAATGTTCCGAGTTATAAATTTGTCATTCCATTACTTTCTTTGGTTTCCGGATTATATATTTATTTTGGACATGATCGGAATCATGGTAGGCTAACAGCTCAAGTCTGAATCAGATGGATAAAAGGCCAACATTCATTATAGGCTAACAGTTGATGTATAAGACGATGACAGTGGAATTGTTGGGAGTCCCCGCCAAATCCCCCAAACTTTTATTTTGCTAACCAAGTAAGATGATCCATTTCTATAATGAAGAACACATTTACAACACTGAATGTGTTTATGTCGTATGGGATGACGTTAGATTCGAGTTATCAATATTGGGTATGAACAAAGCTTTTCCACAATCCACTCGCAAGAAGAGGGTTCATCGTATTAGGAAGGATTTGTGTTTGTTATTTGTTCTGTTTGTTATGTGTCCTTTTCGTTTTTTTTATTTACCCAAGGAACACCCGAACACCCTGCAAGCCCGGGAACTAGGTAAGTTATCAAGGTTACTCTCGTTTTTTTCTTAAGTGTCGTTGTTTTTTTATCAATATTGGGTATGAACAAAGCTTTTTCACAGGCAAGAAGAGGGTTCATTATACTAGGAAGGATTTGTGTTTGCTATTTGTTCTGTTTGTTATGTGTCGTTTTTATTTTTTTTTTTGATCCAGGGAACACCCGAACACTCTGCAAGCCCGGCAACCACGTAAGTCATCAAGGTTACCCTCGTTCGTTTTCGTTTTTTTTTCTCTTAAGTGTCGTTTTTGTTTTTTATCAATATTGGGTATGAACAAAGCTTTTTCACACGCAAGAAGAGGGTTCACTGTACTAGGAAGGATTTGTGTTTTCTATTTGTTCTTTTTATTAAGTGTCGTATTCGTTTTTCTATTGAAATGAAACTAGTTTTTGGAGGGTTCCCCCAATTTAAATAAAACGCTAAAGCATAATTGATGGTTGAAAACTAACCTAATTAATTCAATTAATATTTGAATTTTGTAATGGTTTGATATCATCATATGTGAGTATAGTAGCTAAAGCATTGTTCAATGACAAATCCAATCTCATTGCAAAGCCATTATCCCAAAAATTCATTCAACATGGTACTTTACCTACACATTGGCACTTTGGTAAAATTGGGCATGTGATTATCCACTTTACCTTGAGAAGATCATCTTCTAATTAAATGGTAAGGTAGCTTTCCATTGTAAACGTTCTAGCTTCTAGTACCGTATCATCTCTATATATGAAGCATATTTTAGTGAAGGGAACCTTTTTTTTAGACGTTGTAGACTCGAAGCAACCCCATTTTCGAGCACTTTCGCATTGACGTAGCATGCCTTGGCTTCACCTTCGGATTCCTGACGATGAGCAGACATGACAATATTTTGTTAGCAAATGTATGGTCATGTTAATAAGCATCCGCAACCTCTTATAACTAGACCTGGCAAATGGGTCAAACGGGTCGGGTTTGGGTCGGGTCAATATGGGTCGGGTCATCTCGGGTTTGCTCAATCTTTCGGGTCGGGTCGCTTTCGGGTTTGGGTCACTTCGGGTCTGGGTCATTTCGGGTATGGGTCATTTTGGGTCGGGTTATTTTAGATACATATCCGATTTATTTAGGCCATTTTCAGGTCAAAATGATCAAGTTAGTTTTCGAGTCAAGTCCGCGTCGAGGCAAACTGGCACGGGCCGACTTAGACCAAGCCGAGCTTGTCTCACTGTCACCCCTAATCACAATAAATTGGGTCATTTAGGGTTATTTCAAATCGTGTCGTGTGTAGGTCGGTGGTTTCGGGTCGGGTTATTTTGGGTCGGGTCTCTTTCGGGTCAGTTAAGGTTCGGGTCGGGTCTGGTCAATTCGGGTTTCGGGTCATCCTCGGGTCAGGCAATTCCGGGTCGCTTTCGGGTCTCGAGCCAGCCTTATCGGGTCGGGTCAGTTTTGTCAGGTCTACTTATAACCAACAAAGGCATGAATAAATTAGCTCCGATGTTTAATACTCCATGTGGGCACCATCTAACCCGGTAACCCCTCAAACCATTCATTGACCAGGTAACAAGTCTACGTTAAGACGTAACAAAATTATCGTGTTTTTGTTTCTAATCAGCTCTTACGCAATATTTTAGCTATACGTAGGAACTTGCCAGGTATAATATCCCTTCATTTATTTATAAATATAGGTTGGGTTGGGTCAAACACTTGGCCCAAACTCGGCCCCAATATACTTTGGGATTTTTTGGGCCCAAATAAAATAAAAGGCTTAAGCCTTATTTCACCGGAAAATTTTGTAGGAATTGTGTATTTTCCAGGGACATTAGTTTTTTTTTTTACAATTGGAAAGCGAGTAGCTCTATTACAAAAGGTTAGCTCATTTAGCTCATTTGTGAACTATTGTATTATAGAATTTCTAGGGACACTACATTATTGTAGCATATTTTCTTACAAATTGCAGAAGGATGGATAGCTTTATGTGTTTATTCACCACTTCTCATTAAAGACGGGTATGCCCGTCTTTAATGAGACTTATCGGTGTTTATTAAATGGTGAAAGAGCTAGGAAGAAACCAAAAAAAGACGAAAGAAACAACGGGATAATACGCATAATGTTGTGTGTTTCATCAGCCAAGATTGAACTTTGTGATCCTTGCGTTTACCCATGGCCTAAAATGCAAGGGACCGAGGGTTGGAAGAGTAAATACGTACTGTATCTAAGATTAGCTTTAGGAAACCTCCTATTCAGTTGAAGGTTTATCTTTCCGACTTGGCTTGTTTATTTACTTACATCCAACCGTTCATTCAAACGATCCCAAAAATCATCAGAAAACTTACAATACATAACTTATATAATGTCCGTCTTAAATGAGAATTTGTGTTCACCTTTTAACGTTTCTTTAGCTTAGTGTCCAAATCCTAAATCAAATGGTGAAAGTCATTGTTGATTGAATCCTCCTTCAGCAACACCGATAGGCGATAACAATGTAGTCGGTCATTATTGATACAACTTGCGGTTGGAATAGTGTGATGTTTAAAGCTCTTAGGTCGTAGTTAGAAGAGTCGTATCTGTGTCACCTTCATCCATTGATAGCTGATACAGTTATAGTCCGAATAATCAAAGTTCTTCGACAACAACTATTCCTACTATCTAACAACTATCTCATTGGCACGTCTCCATTACTACACGAAACGAAAACGGACACAAGGTAAAAATGGATAATATCCCTTTTACAATATGCAAGTTAGAGGGCAAATTGGAGAACATCATTTATGCTCCCCACTTGCATATTGTGACTTGTGAGAGGGGCACTATCTGTCTTCATTTTGTGACTAATAGCTTCCGTCTTCAATGATAATTTGTATTTGAATTAATAGAAGACTGACATTGACTTGATAGTCTTAGAGCATCTCCAATGGTTCTTTTGAAGGACTTGCTTGCAATATTTGAAAAATATTAAGCATCTAGCTTACCATTGGAGGAAGAATTTGTATGTGTAGCTTGCAAGCATGGTAGCTTGTGCAAGCTACATGGCTAGGTTTATAAAAAATTTAAAATAAGTATTTTCATTGGTTAAAAGCAATATTGTGGGCCCATACAAGCTACAACATGTTGTAGTCTACCATTGGAGCAGTTTGTAGTCGAAAAGCAGCGTAGCTACAAAAATCGATGTGGCAAAGCAAGCGATAATGTAATGTAGTTGTCCATTGGAGATGCTCTTAGAGCATCTTCAATGGTTCTTTTGGAGGACTTGCTTGCAATTTTTGCAAACTATTAACCATGTAGCTTACCATTGGATGAAGGATTTTTATATGTAGCTTGCAAGCATGGTAGCTTTAGCAAGCTACATGGTTTTGTTTATAAAAAATTAAAAGTAAATTTTTTCATTGGATAAAAATAATAATGTGGGCCCGTACAAACTACAACATGTTGTAATCTACCATTGGAGCGGTTTGTAGTCAGAAAGCAGGGTTGCTAAAAAAATCGATGTGGCAAACCAAGCTACAATGTATTGTAGTTGTCAATTGGAGATGCTCTTATAAGTAAAGCTAAATAGAACATGTCATACCTCACAAGCGGCCAGGATAACGACAAAACCGTTGTTATGCCTCTTTTCGAAGTATAATCAATTGGTCTCAAATTATCAATTAGTCCCTCTTATTCTACATATTTAATTTTTCACCTTTAATAAAATACTACTCATATATATATTCATGAAATGGGAACAAAACATAAAATACGAGGGAGTAATTTTTTATATTTCTTTATATTTTTTGTAAATTATACTCCCTCCATTTCATTCAATTCTATACATTTGCTTTTTAAGCACTATTCATAAGTGATAAAAATTTTCGACACAACTTATAATATATATCATAAAAATAGTCATTTGAGATCTTTTTTAAATTGTCTTACCGAGTATATTGTGAATATCAATTTTTTATAATTTTTATTAATAATATGTAACTAAAAAAAAAAAAATATATATATATATATATATATATATAGAGAGAGAGAGAGGTTCTTATGAGTCCACCATTTTTGTTGAGTCCATGAGTCCTCATCCTAGCCATTGGATGAGGGAGATGGATGGATGAGATTGTAGAGACAAAAACACACTTAACACGTACTAATCATTTACCTATTCACTAATTAATTAACTTTCTCTCTCTATCATTTAGTTAATCACTTTTGAGCACTTTTAAATTTCTGAGATTTGTGAGTGTAACTTCAGCCCATATTTGTGTAACTTCAAACTAAAATGTGATTTCGACTATATAAATTTGAATTTATGAAACTTCAAGACAAGTTTATGTGATTTTAGACTTTTTATGAGTATAACTTCAGCCATTACGAGTGTCACTTCAACCATTATTTATGTAACTTCAAACTAAAATGTGATTTCGACTAAATAAATTTGAATTTATGAAACTTAAAGACAAGTTTATGTGATTTTAGCCTTTTTATGAGTGTAACTTCAGTCATTACGAGTGTAACTTCAACCATTATTTGTGTAACTTCAAGCTAAAATGTGATTTCGACTAAATAAATTTGAACTTTTGTAACTTTAAGAAAATTTTATGTGATTTTAGCCTTTTCTGATTGTAACTTCAACCATTATTTGTGTTACTTCAAGCTAAAATATGATTTCGACGGTACAAATTTGAATTTTTGTAACTTTAGACAATTTATATGATTTGAACCTTTTTATGAGTGTAACTCCAGCCTTTACAAGTGTAACTTCAAACCGTATTTGTGTAACTTTAATTTTAAGACATATGTATGTAACTTTAAAACATGTTTAGGTAACTTTAGCCATTTGAAAATTTTAATTTAAATTGATTTAACTTTAAGGCATATTTTGGTAACTTTAATCCTTACTAATATAACTTCAGTTCTTAATTGTACAACTTCAAGCATAACTTCAATCTCTTAATAGTATCACTTCAGTATCTTAATAGTGTAACTTCAGTCCCTAAAAGTGTAACTTCAGTCCTTAAAAGTGTAACTTCAATTTTTAATAATGAAATTTTAAGACATGTTATCTTTAGTCATTATTAGTGTAACTTCCGTCCAAAATAGTGTAACTTCAGTCCAAAAACACCATCAATCATACTAAAATCAAAACATAATAGTGTAACTTAAGCAAAATCATACTGTGTAACTTAAAACATATAAAATATAAATGTGAAATGTATAACTTAAGCAAAAACATATAAAACATATAAATGTGTAACTTAAGCAAAGTGTAACTTCAGTCATTATATGAGTAACTTCAGTTACTAAAAGTGAAACTTCAGTCATTATATGTGAAACTTCAGTGAAACAACACCAATAACCACAAAAAAAACTTGTGGTTTTTAGATCTGAAAAAGTAATGTGTAACATAAAAATAAAAACGAGATCTAAAAAATAAAAACATGTATTCAGGAAAAAAACTTCAGTGAAAAAAATGTGTAACTTCAGTGAAAAAATGTGTAACTTCAGTGAAAAAAATGTGTAACTTCAGTCATTTGTAACTTCAGTTAATAAAAGTGTAACTTCAGTCATTTTATGTGAAACTTCAGTCATTTTATGTGAAACTTCAGTAAAACAACACTACTAACCACAAAAAAGTAACAAACATAAAAAATTTGAAATATAAAAACGAGATCTAAAAAATAAAAACATAGATTCAAAAAAAAAAAAAAGGGTGGTGAAAAGACGACATGAAAGAAGAGATAAGAAAAAAAGAAAAAAACAAGATCTAAAAAGAATGGTGCATATCTGAAAAAAGAAAAAAAGAAAAGAGAAAATATGAAGAAGAAGAGAAGAGGCGGCAGGAGAGGGCGGCGAGAAGGAGGCACGGCGATAAACATGTGCGGTGGAGACGAAGCGGAAAAAAGTAGATTTGAAAAAAAAAAATTTTTTTTTTTTGGCCAGCGGCCGATGGTGGCCGGAGGTGGGAGATGAAAGAAGGTGATGAATGTATGAATTTTTTGGGTTTTGAATTGTTTGGGTTTTAATTTTTTTGGGTTTTGATTTTTTTGGGTTTTAGAGAGAGATGGAGAAATGAAATTATGTGGGATGAGAGAGAAGTGGTTGAGTGGAAAGTCTTATATATTGAATTAAGATGGGATTTATGGTTAATTAATAAAGATGAGAGAGAGTGAAAAATTAGCCCACTAATCCATTTTTTAGAGCTTCAATCTCAGTCATCCATCTCCAAGATCCAAGGGCCTATAAGAGGACTTATGGACTCACCTTTCCTAAGAGGACTTACATGATTCTTTCTCTATATATATATATATATATATAATATATATATATTATATATATTATATATATATATATATATATTATATATATATATATATATATATATATATATATATATTTATATTTATATAAAGGCGAGCATTGATATACGTGCATAAAGGAATTGTAAAGAAATACTATACTAAGTTAACAAGTATTTCCCTTCATCCTAGTTATTTGTTTGTCTTTTTTATTCTTTGTGTAAGATATTTTAATTAAAGACAAACAACTGATGGAATGGAATAAGTATATATTTAACATCAACATAAACTAGAGACAAAACACTATTATTACTATACTAGCTAGGTTAACAAGAGAGAACATATCGTCATTCTAAAAACGGAAAAACGAAACCTACGAGTTAAAATTTCAAAATCTTTTCAAGGTTATTGTATTGAATTGTTAGGATTGTCCTTTTTAAAAATTTGGTTTTATATTTTATGACCATTCTAATCACGTATAAGAAAATTAAAAAATATTTAAGAAAATTCCACATCTTATCTTTGATCGAGTTTTTCTCTATTCTATCTTGTACCCTATATTTTTGAAATTCTATGATTTAACCGTGAACTCTATACATTATTAGTCACTATCATAACCTTATTGATTGTTTTTGCTAACTTAGAGCAATAGCAATAGTAGTTCTTTGAATTGCGGGTTGTTGCCAAGAACTTTATTTTAAAAGTTTATCTATTGCATTTTAGAAGTTTGTCCTTATTTTTAAGAACCATGTTTGTAAGTATTAGAAAATGGACAAACAATAAATATAGCTTTGTAAAATGTAATCATGACCATTTAACATTTAACATTTAACATTTTCTAGTGTTGTCCATTTAAGAGCCTCTATAAAATTGAACCATTGTGAACAAAGATTCTTATTTATTGGGTTTGATGTAATATGACATGGCATATCATAGTAAGAAATTTATATAAAGTTCTTCTATTGCTATTGCTCTTAGTTTTTTAGTTGATTTATTAAATCGTCTATTTAACATACAAATTACTCGATAATAACCTACTGATTTAGTTGTTAGTATGCCCAATTACACATTAACCCGGCCTGCCAAATTAAATACGAATCTAACTCACAGTTCATGCAATCTCCATTATCATTTCATGTATGGTTCATAACAAGGGTTTTTAATATAGTTTGTGCTTATAAAAAATGGTTTGTGTTAGAATATGAAAGGGAGAGATAATTAGAGGAGAATGTCGTCCCTTATCATTAGCAAATGCATAGATATTTATACAAGACCTTATGAGGCTAATACAATGAATCTAATAGGTCAAATACAATGAATGACATAGTAATCATCATTTCTCGTAAATATACCAAAGACCGTCTTGTAATCATCCGTCTTGTAGACATCCGTCTTGTAGACCGTATAATCTCCAATATATAATATTCTAATATCTCTAATAGTTTGTGATGCCTCTTTTAAAAACGGCGATACGACATGAATGAGTCAAAATTAAGATTGAAGTATAGTCGTTTTATAAGCGATAAAGTTAATGAAAAGTTGAAGGAGATCATGATGGAGAAATAAGTAAAAAATTTATGGCCATAATGTAGAATATAAAAAATGAAGGACAATTACATAAAAATCGTAAAACTCGTGGATACCACGAAGAAATTCCCGAATATTTATCTAGTTTTTAGTCTGTAGCTCTACATAACTACAAAGAACAATGAAATAAAAGTAGAAATAGTAGTGTATAATTACACAACCTACTATAGTTTATTAGCCACAAGTATTTAATTAACACAAATTCTCATTAAATATGGATACTTTTTACAACTTTAAAAATACCTCTTACAAGTTGTGCCAATTGGGAGAGCAGGTAAGAGAGTTTGTGAGAAATTTTACAAGCGAGACTTACTGTTTAATTAATCATAAAATATATTTTTCTTCATCAAAAGATTTCGTTTGTGACGGTCTTCAACTTGTGACCTCTCACGCTCCATCTTCCACTTATACGTCCCCCACTTGCCTTCCACTTGCTCTTTATGAGAGGTCTTCTGCTTGTGATATCTTTTACCGTCTTCATTAAAATTTTGTGATCTTCTGCTGGATTACCCGGTAGTCTGGTACCATCAAATCAAAAATACTGTATTTTCTCTCTTTTATTGTAGCTGCTCTTTATTTATCCTCCCATTAGTTTTACTTGTGTTTTGATGTTGAGGTTTGAAATGAGGACCAGCAGTAGGAATTCTTTTTGTTATGAGACCAGGTACTTAATTGGACCATCTATTTGAATATACCTCCTAGATCCATAGAATAAGATGAATCCAGATTTTAATGTTTGTATCTTCAAAGCAACTTTATTTACTTTTCACTTAAATATCTCAATATTTCAGTAGTTTATAATTATTATCTATCAACGCTAGTTTTATCCCGTGCAAAATTGCACGGTTTGCTATTTTAAAATTGTTTTAAAATATACTTCCTCCGTTCCATTTGGTTGTATACGTTTGCTTTATCACGTATTTCAATGCTCATTTTGTTTCGTTTATATCTTTAGTTACATATTATTAAAAATTATAAAAATTTGATATTAATATTGTACTCGGTAAGACAATTTAAACAAGATCTCACATCACTATCTTTTATGTTATATATTAGAAGTTGTATTAACGATTCTTCTAACTTATCAATAGTGCCCAAAAAGCAAACGTATACAATCAAATGGAACGGAGGAAGTATTCAACTAAATAAATGTGTTATTTATAATAATATTAACAACTATTTAAATTTAATGCTAAATAATACTACGGAAAGCCATTTAAGAAATTGAATTTATAAATAGTAGAAAAAATGTAATAAAATAGAAACATTCAAAATTTATTTGTAAATTACATTAACCGTAAAATAATAAATAACTCTCGAATTGCCCCTTAAAGTTCTTCATGTTTAAAAGCTGATGTTGGAATTAAAATAGATATTTACTTGATAAAAGTATTGTCCATAAATGTAGTTATCGTCATCGCAAAACAAAAAGAAACGGAGAATCAGTTAATGATGCTCTATTAGATCTCTTACTACCTACCGTTGCTTGTGTTGAAAATCGTGAACTCAAAAGAGAAAATAACGAATAAGAGTTAACTATTAAAGTTCAGTGAGAGAGATAAAATAATTTATTAATAGATACATAAAATATTGAAGAAATAAGATTCGAGTTGAATAAAAGAATCAACCATTTATAATACCAAAGAGCAGAGAACGGGAAAATATTTTTATAGTGCAAATACGAGTAATATGTAAAGGCATGCATTTCTAATAAATGATTTTGATATAGTATTTCTCGTTACACAACCCAGCTATATTTCAACCTATTTACAATGCCCAAAACAATTGCTGGTATAAACGGGATATTTCGGTCCAACCAAACATTGAAAATAGAAGTCTAATTTCAACTTTCGGACATACTTTTTATTTATTCGTTTCAAAATCATAATTTTAACTTCAACAAAAAAAACTACCTTTAGTTGGAGTAAAATAAAGTGCGGTATTGTAATGACCCAGAAAATAATAATTATATTTAGGACGATGATAGGGCGCCACCGGGTGGTACTCAATTTCGGTACCACCCAAATTAAAACAATTAAAAATTAAAATCAATTTTCGAATTTGCGCCAAATTCAAAAGGATAAGAGTGTAATTTTAGCATGAATAAATGAAATCAATACAATTTTTTACTATCAACATCATCTTCTCGGATCTGATTCTTTCCATAGAAGTTTCATTAAATTTTCTAATTCCAAAGTCCAAAGCTTTTGGGCTGTCTGTTATGTCATGAATACCATTAAACATCTCCCCTAAAACTTACTCTTAGCTTACTACTGACTTAATTGATTACCATTAATGGCATTAAACATCTCCCCTAGTAAGTATGCACCCATTTATTTTCCTAACCCTAACTAAATTTATATAATTAGATGATTAATTGTCTGAATCCATAAGCAAAAGTTGTGATGGAATTGAGAAGAAATCAGATGAATCCATGATGACACTAACTCGAAATAGTTTATAAAATCAAAACTTCCCATAATACCCTTTATTAATGAAAAGATTAGAATTTGAAAACTTGAGTGGGGGGAATGAAAATAAAGGGAAAATTATTAAACTAACCCTGGTGGTACTGAAATTGTGTACCACCCGATGGCGCTATCTCATTATTCTTATATTTATATGAATAAGGAAAGAAAGAAAGGAGGCTCACGAAGAACGTCGACTAACAAATAAAGATGTCATGGGGTTAAGTTTAATTTCTTATTAGGCCTAATCTAAGATATAAACTAGATTGTCATATTTGGGTAGGGCTATGTGTATGAGGGTCGTATTGGGAAGTAAGTCAGGTTATTTGAGTTAATTGTGATCCATGTATTTAGTAAAATATCGTGTAAATATTAAAGAAGGATTTAATTACTTGTTGGGAGTCCATTAGAAAGTAACAAATGATAACTAAATCAATTGATAAAAGGATGTCTCTCAAATTAATAATAACTAATTTCTCAATTAGCTGTCATTTTAATCAAGTTTTCTAAGACCGTAACGAAATGAAGCTACTAAGGTAGTAAGGTGTAGGTCTTGCTTAAGACGGGTCGGATCTTGCAACGGGTATTTTGTGAGAGGAAATGGGTAGAGGGGACAAGGTGGGCACCCCCCATGTGCTCTCCACTCACCCTTAATGGGTATTTTATGAGAGAATATGGTATCCGTCTTAAGCTTAAGACGGATACCTCCGTCTGAAATAAGAATTTGTGTTAGAAATTATATCAAAAGCTATATCACACTACTATAATACTCCCTCCGATCCACACCAATGGTAACATGGTGAAAATTGGAGTATTTAAGAAAATGTGGAAAAATGAGGGGTAAAAAGGGAAAAAGTAGGTGGGGTATGTAATTGTGGGGTTGATAGGTGGGTACGTCATATAATGGCATTTTGTGTAAATATCAAATGGAAATAAGGATAACATAGTAATGTTGTGTGCCAAATAAGGTAGGTTACCATTGGTGTGGATCGTCCGTTTATGGTAAGTGTTAACATTGGTCTGGAATCTGGATCGGAGGGAGTAGTATACAACTAAGCTAAGATTGAGAGATTGCTCTAATTAGCTACCCATATTGACATGCTTGGAGGTTAAGTTAGTAACTTAGTGCAAAAGAAATACAAAGTAATAGACTAATAAATAATACTCCCTCCTATTCTCTAAGTTCTTCCACAATTGGTTTGAAGGAAAGTGGAAAATCTTTGTGAATTTGTCATTTTAGGAAATGTGAAAGATCTAAGAGAATTGAAGGAAGTACATGATTAAATAAAAGAAAAATGACAACATAATAAGAGGATAGTACCACTACAATATATAAACGAAGATTGACTTGGATAACGATATTGTTAATAATTATGGTTCTTGAAACATTAAATTATTACACTAAGGGGTCGTTTGGTTGCCATGGAGGAATATAAATTCACATGAACTTCAATATCACATGAAATAGAAATTCATGTGAATTACCTAAAAGTTGTTTGATTTACATATGAGAAATTTGTTCATGTGGGAATTGATGTGGGAAATACCACTTACCTAGGGGGGGCTAGGTAAGTGACTTCCTACATAATGGAGGAACTTAATTCCCATAGGAATTCTCACTTCCCATGATTTTGGCAACCAAACAAGTGCACAATATTGTAATTCATGGGATTTTCACAATCCCATGAATTGAAAGAGCAACCAAACAAGTCCTAAAACTATCTTATATATAAGCTAGACCTACAAAGTAAATTGTGACATTTGTATACGCATTCTGTAAGTACATAATGTATTAATAGACCTACTACATCCTAAATATTATTTACGTATAGTGGATAGGAAGGATAAAACTAATGCTAGCTAATACTAATCTACTTTATATAAAAGCATAAACATTTAGCTTGCTCCTATTGGCTCCTCAAATTTAGGTAAAAGTAATTTTTTTTCTCACCCATGATCTAAACACAATTAATTACTTTCTTTCTTACATTTATTATTCTTTCTCCTGTTTTTCATGTTAATTATTATGAATAAACTTTATATTATAAGATGATGATTTATATTATATGATGATGATGATATTATCTGATAATGGATTGTGAAAGCTGAAAATATAAATATATTTTCATATATTTATACCGTTAAGACCTATAAAATACAGATAAACTAGGAAATAAAAAAATTTAAACAATAATTTATAGCTCTACCCTTCTCTATATACCTGAACCATAAAAATAATCCTGAAGTAACCTGTAACCTTTTTCATTTGGCTCTTCCTCTTGAATTTAACCATTAATTATTAGCCGTCAAAAGAGACAAGCAATCAACATTTATCTTAAGAATATTGATGAACTTGAAAAAAAATATGAAGATATAGTGTTCTTATAAAAATAGACCATCTCACGGTATGAGACCGTCGTATGCTAAAATATTTGAAAGGACCATATTTGTCATTTTGTTACAAGCAACTTACCAGGTATAGATAACGAAGAAAAAAATAATATGTAGAAATAGATAACAAATAATCGCGACGGGTTAGTAGTAGTTTCATACTGATATTAAAGTCGCATGAGCTTTTAGAGCAATGAGAATAATGTCGGCCGAGTTGTAATTTGGGGATATTAGGATTGTGAGTCACTATATTGTCAAGATTATACGTTGGCATGTACTGCATTAAACATTTAATAACCCTCATTTATATATGCTCATATAATTAATAATAGCGTATGTTATTACGACCTGTGCATTTTCTGCACGGGTTTAAAACTAGTCATATTATAAAGACTAAAAGACTAGTTACGTAATAATATTTGAATGGATATTTATGACTTGGGATATATACAAGGGTAACTTAGTACTTAAGAATTGAAAATAAATTGAGATAGACTTGAACACGTGGAGCATAATGATAATGAAAACAATGACATCTAACCGACTCACAAAGCTATAAACAACCCTCATCATTCACCAATGTTAACATAAAATATAAAATCGAGGGAGATGAGAGAAGGCACATAGTACTGTTAGTACGTATAAACTTGTTACGTCTATTACTATATATTTATATAAGGTATGATTTCGGGACCCTTCATCGTTATAATTATTTATATACATAAATGAAATAAAAGGATAATATAAGTAATTGTTTAGATTATTTTATCCGTAAATTTTGTAGTAGTGCCGTTATAATGCTAGTATGGTTTAAGGACCCTTTAGCGTAGAAATTAATAATTTCAGATGACATTATAAGTCATTGTTTATAAATATAAGGAGTGTAGATTTCATATTATTGTTATTTTACTACTCACATGTTATATTAATATCCATTATACTATAATATTGTTATGTAATGTTGTTATGCTCGTTTTTCATATAATGTACATTTGGCCAATTGTAGCATTCGGGATACGATTACAGGAGAGGGATGACATTACAAATTTAACCTGTGTACATGGAAGGGAGCACGGCTCCATGATATGAGAAATGCGGTTCTAGTTATTACTGGTGGAAGTGTCAGGGGTTACATAATTAATTATATGGTCCTGTGTACATGGAGGAGGGCTTAGCCCAGGGGAGTAATTACTCCGTAATGTGTCTCAATTCAGTAATGGTAGTGTTGGAGCTAGTGTCCTCTAGTTAGTGCAATAACATAAATAAATCTATGTAGGTTCACAGGGTATACTTTGTATAATAATCAGTTGATTAACGTTTATCAATAACGGTTGGCTTGCTAGATAAGTTTGACGTTATTGTCATACAGATGGCGGTGATCA
>JAIUZE010014571.1:0-18246 GCA_022085475.1 Heliosperma pusillum | reverse complement strand
TTGCTGTGGTTTAACTTACTTGCTGTTGAGGTTAGTTTATGGTGTTTGTGCTTTGCTGTAACACTTGAAACTGTCTCTAAAACCAGTCTTGAATCCTTTTTTCTCTTGTGCTTTGCTGTAGAGGACTGTATCCAAGTCATATCCTTTGTATCTTTCAGCTAAAATAACTCACAATAACTAAAACAACACCCCTTGTTACTTGATATTGTATTCAGTTTGAGTCAAGCTGATCAAGTCACTTAAAACTTGTGAACCTTAGTAGTTTACACTCCAAATTGGTATCAGAGCTTTGGTTGAGAGTCTTAGTGAGTTCATTTTCCCTAACTACATTTAAAAACACAAAAATAGCCCAATGAGTGAAGAGAGACTAGCATGAGTAGAAGCAAGGATGGAGGATCTGGCTGGGATTGTAACCACCCTAACCAGAACCTTGGACCAGGTTATAGGCAACCATTTGCTTGCTGGAGGAAGAGGTAGAGGTCGGGGAAGAGGCCAAGGAGGAGGCAGAGGAAGGCCACCTGATGATGAAGAGTATCCAGACTCAGATGACTCAACAAGAAGCAGAGCTTCCATCCACAGGAACACAGACAAACATCTTAAGGTAGATCTCCCTGAGTTTTCTGGTAGTCTTAATCCTGATGACTTATTAGAATGGCTTAGAGAAGTAGAAAGGATCTTTGAGTACAAGGGATACAATGATTCCAAGTCTTTTAAAGTAGCGATCCTTAAACTGAAAGGGTATGCTTCCCTTTGGTATGAGACTATGAAAGGGTTAAGGGCTAGGGAGGGTAAGGAACCCATCAAGTCTTGGACTAAACTGAAAAAGAAACTGTTAGCCAAATTTGTTGCTAAGGATTACACCCAGGATCTGTTTATCAAGTTGTCTAAGTTGAAACAAGGAGACAAACCTGTTGAATCTTATCTGAGGGAGTTTGAACAACTCACCTTACAATGTTATATAAATGAGAAACCTGAGCAAAGGATTGCTAGGTACTTAGAGGGCCTAGATAAGAACATTGCTAACAAGGTTAGGATGCAACCTCTGTGGTCATTTGATGATGTTGTCACCCTATCTCTGAGAATTGAGAAGATAGGGAAGACTAAGCCTGCTACACCAAAACCTGTTAGGCCTTTTCAAACCAGACCTTATAGTGGGTTTAGAGCCATGGATACCCCTAAGACAGCACCCCCACCTACCTTAGACAAGGGTAAGGGCATCATGGGTCAAAAGCCAAGCACTTCATTGACTGAGAACAGAATTAGGTGTTTCCAATGTCAATGCTATGGACATTTCAGGAAGGATTGCCCTTCTAAGAAGACCTTAACTATAATGGAAGTTGAGGCTTGGGAGAAAGAGGGTCTAGTTGAGTATGAGAGGGATGAGCCTGAGGTTGAAGAAGTGGTGAGTGAGGAAGACGAGTCTAGTCAGGAGGCAATAGTGGCACTCCCTGACACAGGCCACAGCTTGGTCCTATGGAGAGTAATGCATTCACAACAGATACCTTTGGAGGAGGATCAAAGGTCCCTCATTTTCAGGAGCAGATGTACCATACAAGGGAGGGTTTGTAACCGTATTATAGATGGAGGTAGTTGTACCAATGTGGCTTCTGTTACTATGGTTGATAAGCTGAAGTTGAGCACTCAAGATCACCCTCACCCCTATAAGTTGAGATGGCTGAGTAAGGGAGCAGAGGTTAAGGTGGATAAGCAATGCATGGTCCCTTTCTCCATTGGCAGTGTGTACAAGGATAAAGTATTGTGTGATGTGGTTCCAATGGATGCCTGTCACTTGCTATTAGAAAGGCCATAGGAGTTTGATAAAAGCTCCATACACCAAGGAAGAAGCAATACCTATTCTTTCAAGCATGGGAGCAAGAAGGTGACATTAGCCCCCTTGCCACCACACCAGAAGAGCTATGGAAGTCCAAGTATGGCTGAGGATTTTAGTGGAGTTGTATTTCTATCTGAGTCAGCAATGGTCAAGGAGTGTAGTGAGGAGCACCCTATAGTAATGCTGCTATCAAAGGAAGTTCAGGAAGAAGAGTCTAAGGTGATCCCTGCAGATGTTAAGCCCCTCATTGATCAGTTCAAGGGAGTGTTTCCAGAGGAACTTCCTGATGGCTTACCCCCTTTGAGAGGGATTGAACACCAAATAGACCTTGTGCCAGGGTCTGTACTACCTAATAGACCAGCCTACAGATGGGATCCTAAGGCTACACAAGAGCTACAAAAGCAAGTTGGAGAGTTGATGAGTAAAGGGTTTGTAAGGGAGTCATTAAGCCCTTGTGCTGTGCCTGCATTGTTGGTTCCTAAGAAGGATGGGACTTGGAGGATGTGCATAGATAGCAGGGCTATCAACAACATCACAGTCAAGTATAGGTTCCCTATACCTAGGCTTGATGACCTGTTGGATGAGCTAAGTGGCTCAAGGTTCTTTTCTAAGATTGACTTGAGGCAAGGTTACCATCAATTGAGGATCAGAGAAGGAGATGAGTGGAAGACAGCCTTCGAAACAAAGCATGGCCTTTATGAGTGGCTTGTCATGCCCTTTGGCCTGTCAAATGCCCCAAGTACCTTCATGAGATTGATGACAGAGGTGCTTAGGCCTTGCCTAGGGAGATTTGTGGTGGTATACTTTGATGATATCCTCATCTACAGCAAGAGCAAGAATGATCATTTGAGGCATCTTGAGGCTGTGTTTGAAATACTTAAGGAGAGCAAGCTCTTTGGGAAGCTTGAGAAGTGCACCTTCATGACTGAGGAAGTCAAGTTTCTAGGGTATGTGGTCTCTGGTAGAGGCATTTCAGTTGATCAAGACAAGATCATGGCAGTCCAGTCTTGGCCTATCCCTAGGAGTATTACAGAAGTAAGGGGATTCCATGGCTTGGCATCCTTCTACAGAAGATTCATTAAGGATTTTAGCACCATTGCAGCACCTCTCACTGAGTGCATGAAGAAGGGAGAGTTCACTTGGACTGAGAATGCCTTACAAACTTTCAAACACATGAAGAAGCTCTTGTGCAGTGCACCAATCCTCAGATTGCCAAACTTTGATTGCCTATTTGAGGTTGAATGTGATGCAAGTGGAGTGGGAATTGGAGCTGTCCTCATCCAAGAGAAGAAACCTGTAGCCTACTTTAGTGAAAAGCTAAGTGGTGCCAAGCTAACCTATTCTACATATGATAAAGAGTTCTATGCTCTTGTCAGAGCTCTGAGGCATTGGAGTCATTACCTGAAGCCCAAACCTTTTGTCTTACACTCTGATCATGAGGCATTGAAGTACATAGGAGGCCAGCATAAGCTCAGTCACCGACATGCTAAGTGGGTGGAGTTCCTTCAATCATTCACCTTTTCTAGCAAATACAAAGAGGGCAAACAAAATGTGGTGGCTGATGCATTGTCTAGGAGGTACACTCTGCTATCAACTATGGAGCAAAGGGGTCTTGGTTTTGAGTTCATGAAGGATATGTATCAAGAAGATCCAGACTTTGCAGAGGATTGGTTGGCACAGAAAGAGGGAACAAGAACCATTGATTCACCCTACACTTTGCAAAATGGATTCTTATTTAAAGGAAACAAGCTGTGTGTTCCCAGAGGATCTTATAGGAATCTATTCATTAAGGAGGTACATGGAAGTGGCCTTGGAGGACACTTTGGGGTTCAGAAAACTGTGGACATACTACAAGATCAATTCCATTGGCTAAGATGATGGGAGAAGTTCAAATAGTGCTCAGAAGGTGTGGAGTTTGTCAAAAGGCCAAGAGTTCTTTCCAAGCAGGACCTTACACTCCCCTACCAGTCCCATGTAGACCTTGGGAGGATGTTAGTATGGATTTCATAATGGCATTGCCTAGGACAGCCAGAGGGAAGGATTCTATCATGGTGGTTGTGGATAGATTCAGTAAGATGGCACATTTCATTGCATGCAAGAAGACTGAGGATGCTGTGAGTGTAGCAGAGCTATACCTTGATGAGGTGGTGAGGTTACATGGAGTTCCAAGGACCATTGTGTCTGACAGAGACACAAAGTTTATGAGCCATTTCTGGAGGACATTGTGGAAACTGCTTAACACGAGGTTATTGTTTAGTACCTCCCATCACCCTCAAACTGATGGCCAAACTGAGGTGACTAACAAGACCTTGGGAAGAATCTTGAGGTGTATAGTCAGCAAATCTCTCAAGGATTGGGACTTGAAGTTTGCTCAAGCAGAGTTCTCTTTCAATAGAGCTCCATCAGCAGCCACAGGCCACTCCCCCTTTGAAGTGGTCTATGGTACTAACCCCTTAATGCCTTTGAGTTTGTCTAATGTGTGCAGGTCAGAGGTCCAATATGATGCCAAGAAGAGGGTGGAACAAATGCTAAAACTCCATGAATCAGTCAGAAAGCAAATTGAGAGAGCCAATGATCTATACAAAAGGAATGCCAAGGTTCCTAAGACCAAGAAAGACTTTGCACCAGGAGACCTAGTATGGATCAACCTAAGGAAAGAGAGGTTCCCCTCCAAGAGAAAGAACAAGCTCGAGCCCAGGGCAGATGGTCCTTTTCAAGTCACAGAGAAGATAGGTCCCAATGCCTACAAAATTGATCTACCAGGAGAGTATGCAGTCCATGGAACATTCAATGTGGGAGATCTCAGTCCCTTCTATGAAGACTCTGAGGGGGAGGAAGACATAGGCTTGAGGTCAAGCCCTTTTCACCCTGGGGAGGCTGCAGCAGGAGCTCACCCAAGGGGTCTTGATGATCAAACCACATACAAGACAAGCTTGACCCCTCAGATGGAAGCTCGAGTTACAAGGTCTAAACAACAAGCTATGACAAGTCAAGAGCAAGCCAAACCAAGCCACCCCAATGAAGAAGACAGTCCAGGGTTCAATAGACCATGCCCACCCCCAACACAACCCACATTTCCCACACAAAACAGAAACAGAACCACTCAGGCCCAGACAGACCAGTTAACAAACCCTGCATCTAGGAGGTACACCAGAGCATCCCAACCACCCCCACCATGGCCTACCATCAAGCCAACCCACTAAGCTACAAGTTTGTCCAGGACAAATCCTTTTGAAGTCTAGTAAAACCCCATGAAACAGACACCCCAAGTTAGAGTCCAGCAAACCCATTAAAAACAGAGAAGGTACAAGGCAGTTTGTGGTTTCCTTTGTTTAAGTCAACTTGTCCTCGTCCAAGGCAGGTCTTATCTATGTTCTAAATAGAGTAGGGAGTCCCAAGGAGCAGCAACACCTCCAGGCAAAGCAACAAGGCAACAAGAACAACAAATTTCCATTTCAGGAAAACTCCAAAACTGCTTTATTTGCTTTTTGTTCAGTCTGTTTTTTTTGTGTCTTGTGTCTGTTCTTTATAGTTGTTGAGCTCGTCCTATTATGAGGCTCTTAATTAGTGTCAGTAGTAGTAGTTTTAATCCTAAGTTGGCCCTTGGATGATCTGTGCATCCAATGGCTCACAAGTTATCAGCCCCTCTATATAAAGAGGTCTTGTATGTTTGTTAGAGCAGACTTTTATGAATGAATGAATTAAACTTTGAGAAAACACTCAATGTCATCAAACTTGTGCTAAGAGCTGTAGTTTGAAACAAGCCTGATACATCTCCAAGGTGTTTGATCAGTGCCTTGTATTGTGAGTCAAGTTATACCTGTGCTTTGCTGTGGTTTAACTTACTTGCTGTTGAGGTTAGTTTATGGTGTTTGTGCTTTGCTGTAACACTTGAAACTGTCTCTAAAACCAGTCTTGAATCCTTTTTCTCTTATGCCTTGCTGTAGAGGACTGTATCCAAGTCATATCCTTTGTATCTTTCAGCTAAAATAACTCACAATCACTAAAACAACACCCCTTGTTACTTGATATTGTATTCAGTTTGAGTCAAGCTGATCAAGTCACTTAAAACTTGTGAACCTTAGTAGTTTACACTCCAGGTTACATTTAAAACATGGCCCTGATACACTCAAACCCTAATCATACAAAATATCATGTGAATCAGTTAACATCCAGTAATCCAAACTCTATCAACCTTAGCCGGCTAGCATCTCACCTACTAAGATTCATAGAATCATCAAACATGAAAGATCAATACGTCTAGAAACAGGCATAAGTTCTTAGCACAGTCAATAGTCGACTTCTGTAACTCGAGGCTATACCACAAGGTAGGAAAACATCCTAGTCCTAGACTAATCAGACGTAGCGACAACAACTATTCCATTCCCCGTCTCATGACCAAAAGTACACAAGAATCTCTACTAGGCGACTCCCTAAGCAGAGTTGGCTAGTACTTAAGCTGGCTCCATTCCCAAAGTGGAACTATTAGGCAGCCATGCCCCGACTTAGATATAAACCCACCAAACCGGGACACAAAAGCTATTAACCATGAACTATATACTCGTTAAAGATAGTAAGGCCTATCTATGACATAGTCCAAGATACTCATTTAGAATTAGAATGGTCAAGACGCCATATACTCATAATTCTCTATGGGTACTTAGTCAACACGACATATATCATACAATTACACAGTCACGGGAAAAACTTCCTATCATGTGACTAATCATATTCAAGTAACATATCGCCTCAAATCTACTAAGGCTCATTCATTCATTAAATAAAACCTTACTTGAAGACAAATCCCCGACCCGAGTCCCGCGACGGGTCATCAGTCAAAACAGGCCTGACTAGATCTTAGTTTGACCAAACCCGTTTGGTCAAACCGGCTAGAAACAGAGTCTTTACCATATAGACTTGAACATAAAATCATCATATTCATTTCATGTTTATTTTATTAAAACTTCTTACATGTGAATTATTAAATCTTACGAAAACCCGCTTGACTTAAAGGATATCAAATTAAACTATAATCCCGTATTATAATTTCCAACATGTGAGGAATTATAATATTATGAAAAATACTTTTAATTAAATAATTTACTTATTAAAATTTCCCACTTGTTAAATATTACAAAACACGATAAATTAACAATAAACTCAAAAACCGTCACAAGACTAAGGAGGGAACCCACGGGCTGTTTTGGGCCGAACATGACACGGGCCTGGACTGGGCCCACGGGTCTGGTTTGGGCCTGTTTTGAGTCGACATTTCTAAACCCGTTTCTTAATATTTCCCGCATGCTTTAACATATTTAAAACCCGTCAAAACAACAACAAAACAATCAAGTATCGTCACAACCCACAAGCCCACTCACGGACCAGCCCAGACCGGACCTGGACCGGCCTGGTTTGGGTCGGTTTTTCAGCCCCTCTACACGGTTCCACCAACAACCAATCCCAAATTATTTCTAACATGTTTTAATTAACAAACATCCATTTTTAACAATCAATTAATCCATCATTCATACAAAAATCATGGTTATAAATAAATCATCCAAATTTGTCAAGAACACTAAACATGTTAAAAATTCCATACAACATAATAATCATAACTACTTATCATGTTACTACCAAAACCATAAATAACAATAACATGAACCAAAAACAAAAGATATGTAACATTAATTCGTCGAGTAACTCGGAATCGTTACCTTAGCTAGCAAAAATCAAGTAGCACCAAAAAAATAAGAACTAAGAAACCCGTGTACTAGTCTTCTCCTAAAATATACGAGTCACCAAACTCGTCTTCAAAATCTTCTCCTATAAGAAATGACAAGAATAATATTATTAGAATTAAAACTTGATTTCCATAATTTAAAGTGTTGAAAACGATTTTGTCGGAATTGGAAATAAAACATACGTGGAGATGAAGAGCGAAGAGGAGACTCTAGAAATATAAGTTAAGACGGATTTGAATAAGTAACGAAGATTTTGTGACGATTTTGCTCAAGAACGATGAAGAACGATGAAGAACACTAAGAACGATTTTGATTATATTAAAGAAAGTATTAATTAGATATTAAGTTGATTTAATGTTAAATGAAAAGATAAGTGGTGAGTAAGAGTGGAGAATGGGCCGTGTAAATATAGAGGATTACGGGAGTCGGGTTTTGAAATTGTGGTTACGGGATTGACTCGGGTTTTATAATTATATTAAGGTAATTAATTAGATATTATTAGATTTAATGATAGTTTAATCAAATATCTAGATATTAATTAGATATTATGTTATTGTAATCAAACGAAAGAAAATATCTAGTCCTAAGAGAGGGTGAGGGAGCCGTGTGGTATAGGTAGTAGTCGGGTCTGTTTTTAAGCGATTTGAGTAATTTACGTTGACGGATCGATAAAGTTACAAATATCTTAGATATTCGTATTAGTTTAATCAAAAGAATTAAAAGATCTAAAGTGAGTGGAAAAAGATGACATGGGGCGTGTGACTCATGCCATAGTCGGGTTTCGGGTTTGTTTCGGGATTTAAGTCGACTCGGGAATAGTTAAATGACGTTCGGGATTAAACCGTAAAACCTTCTCATAAATTCCGAATAAATTCAAAATAATTATATTAAATTATCATAAATTCAAATAAATCTTAATAAAAATAAATTAAATTTATTATTTTTCAAATATAATTTCGGTCTTTAAATTTACGAGGTGAGTCGGAAAAGTCAACGAAAGTCAAAGTTGACTAAAAAACGGGATTCTCATGGAATCTCGCAGAAATTCCAAATACGAACTCGGAAATTCCAAATTCGACTGGAAACAATAAATTCCAATTTAAAATTTAAATATGCTGAAAAGTATCCGTAAAATGTTTTCACTAGAAAAATAGGGTACTTTTCGGGTTGTTACATGCGGGCTACCCGGCTGGGACCATAAGTCACTTGAGAAAAAGAAGAGAATATAGGATGTGTCTCAGCCGGTCGGCTGACCGGCTGCCGGTCAACCGGCTAAGACGTACTTCATAGCAAAATTATTACGTAACATACATAAAGCAACAGCCACTTCCCAGCCGGTCAGCTGACCGGCTGCCGGTCGGCCGGCTGGGACCAAATGTACACCAAACGCATCACACAACACTAAGAATCATCCAAAATCATCAACATATAACAACTATCATCAACTATCATGAATGATTATCAACAAACAATAACCATCATCAACAAACTTAATCTCTATGAATACTAATCCTATTCTATATACGATTTCTAACATCAAAAACACATTAAAACATGTAATGATATCGAGTAACCCTTCACCGTTACCTTTTCACGTCTTCAATCCTCCTCGAGGTCCTCCTCTACTAAGTAGTAGTCTTTGTCGCGGTCTTGAAGATCACCACCTAAAATTAGACAATAAAAGATGAATATTATTCACCTTTGAGAAAGACGGATAAATTGAAAAGCGAGAAAGACGGTAATTTTATTACCAATTAAGATGGAGGACGATGAGAGGGAAATATTAAGACGGAAATTAGTGAATTTGAGCGAGTAATGAAGGTGTAGTAATGATCTTTAGCTTGATCAAGAATGGATTTAGGTTTTTGGGTGGTTACTTGGTGAGGAAGAAGAGTAAGTTGAATGAGAGAGTTAAGGTTTAAAGGAGAGTATGAAGGAGTAAGTGGAAAAACATGGGAAAAATCCCATAAGCGCCTTAAGACGTAACTTACTCGGAATTTCGAGTAGATTCCGAAAACGAACTCGAATTTTCTAAATTAGACACGGGAAATTAAATTCTATACTAAAAAAAAAATTCGTTGAAAAGTATCCGTATAATATTTTTAATATAAAAATAGGGTACATTTGCGGGTGTTACACTTGTCGCCTCACCATGCCCTATGGCCGACAGTTTCCTAGGTTAGCAAAGGAGAATAAGTTCTCATCTTTTGCTCACATAATTTACTCATGTTTTGAAAAACAACTTATCTCTCTAGAATAATAAATCAAACAAGTTGTTTTATTAACAAGTTCTCACATACAGACTTAAGAAATATTACTAGTAGTAGTAATAATATTAAGATCAAGAGAGCTTCTTATCTTATCTAATATTGTAAGATAAGGAGAAGTTTTGGGATAGTCTAGGTGTATCCAATATGAGTGCTCCTACACTTCGAACTTGGAAGTTTCCTACACTTAGAACTTGGAAGTTTCCTACACTTAGAACTTGGAAGTTCATCCCTCATCTTTAAGCTCAAGTTACTCTTGTGCCCTTACACGTCCAAATCAGTGTGAGGAAAAAACTTTTTCATAATTTTTTTGTTTGTATATTGTTTGCATGCACTAGATCTAGGGAACTAATTAAATGGTTAATTACTTAATTAATCATAAGAAGTGTCTTATGAGTAGGTATATGAACCTAACACAGTCTACCTATGTGATCCACTAGTCATCCCTTATGACCCTATGGAACTTGAACTTGGCATCAATCACATCACAATCCCGTCACTTGGAGACGTCGCCTCATATAAGCAACTAGGGGCCAATGCTTATGTTAATTGAGTTCGCTTTAATAGGGTTTAAGGTTGTCACTACAACCTATTTGGATATAACAAAGCACAAAAATGAGTTTGTAGAAACTCAAACAATAAATGTGATTATCATATATGAACAATCAACTTAATGTTATTACATCATATCTTATAATCTAGAGTCTATAGAATCCATGACGCTTCATCGCAATCTTGTTAAAATGCAATAATGACTTGGATAGTGAATATACTATTTATTCATTTATTCCAACCTTGTGAATTGCTTTTTCCTTCCATTCAACGTTATTCCAAATAATATGAATTCATCTACGTACATGTCTATATCTCTATCTAGTGTTGGACACTTTAACTTGAAAGATGCGCCGACTCGTTATCATGATAACTTATAGGTATCTTGTTGAAAGGATCTACCATTAGTTCCTTATAATCCACCTTAGCCTTATCATAATGTACTAAGTTTCTATTTGTAGACTTCATAATGATTGACTCTTCAATCATCCTATTTAGTTATTCGCTTCCAATATAACAAAAGTTAGCCTAGGATTTTGACAAATCCTTATAAGTTTGGAAATTTAGATTTGTGTAACCTTTAATACATAACCAAGTTATCTCTACCAAACACAAGAATGAATCCCTAATTCTCCTCGAGAATCTCATGGATATTCTTGTAGGCTATCCAATGACACTCATGTGGATTGATTTGTTATTGGCTTGTCATGCTCCAAGCATACAAGTCATTTTAGGTACGTGCATATTATGGCATACATGATTGGCCTAATGGTGGAAACATTAGTGATCATGTGATCAACAACTGTTAGGTTCAGTGAATGACTATGACCCTTTCATAGTGATCCCACTTTCATTAATATGAATAACCTACTCAACTTGTTGAAATGGATGAAGGATCTTATCAAGATAAGACACTTGTTTAAATGCCAGGTTAAAATCCGCTATTTCATAATAGATTTTGATTTTAGTATGCAAAATACCTTCTTTCATCCAGGATTGAAAAGCCAACCACTCCTTTACACAAGGTAATATAAATACGTCACTCTCAATATGTGATACGTCATTTACGTGGAAGACAATTTCTTCCACTGAACTTCATGTCTAAACATGATAACTTTAACTCCCACTCAAATTCATGTCTATACGTGACTTCTCGACAATTCGAGTGAAACTATTCTTATATCACATAATAGAAATTATCATCACAACCTCTAAGTGTTGGTTGAAACCTTAGTCCTGTATTTTGAACATATCCCATTGTCGAGGTAATGTAACTTGTACACACTCACTATGAGGCATTTTACTGATGATTTGGATCTTAGCATAGTTACACATTGAATTAGTTTTTGTAGACATCCAACTCCAAATAAATCATTCATTTGCATAGATTCTAATTAGCTTCATAAGGCTCTTATATAGAAAATCAAATTTTAAAAAATATTAGGTCTATCCACTTCATAGATCATAATCTCATTATATCAAGAACATTTTCTTTTGATCTCTTTACTAGTAAGGATTTACTTAAGAACTTTTCTTTTGATCTCCTCACTAGTCTTGAGTCTAACCTAAGAATATTTTCTTTTGGTTTTATTACTAGTTCCTTACTAGTTTTACGTTGTGGCTTATTTTCTCCCACTCTATCTTTTAGAAAAATACAACTATTTTCTTTAAAGATAGCCTCATGAGCCACAAACAATTTTATACTCATGATCGTGAAGGAGGTAGAAGTATCACAACTTGACCTTATAGATTTATTAAAGACTTCAAGAAAAGACATCGTATCTTAGGTTGTAGATAGACTAGTTCTACAAGCTAAAATGTGGACACAAATCCATGTCATTTTCCATCTTTATAAGTGGTTACAAGTTTTAAACTCGGGTGATGTGCCCAATTGGTTTGGTAGATTCCCTATTTTCGTTTCAATTACTCAATTTGACTTAAAAACTGATCTTGTAAAAGTATAAGGTGAATCAAATTCATAGCTTATGAACATATTATAATGATCCAATTATTATAATTCTTTAATGATCAATTTGAGTCGATACAATTTATTTTATTAGATGCAAGTAGTGTATGATAACAAGTTTTAGAACAAATACAAATTGAGTGACTTGGGTTGAAAACCAAGTCACCATAATTTAATTAGAACCATTGCTAAAGAAGATAAACAAATTTCCATGTCGAACAAGGAAATAAAGATTTCTAAAACAATGACTCAAAATACAACCCAATAATGAAGTCAATACAAAATAAGGCTAAGCTTTCATATGTCTTGTACCATGGGTGGCTACCTTAGCTTTTCTATCTTGAAGACCCTCTTTATGCTTGGTTATCCTTGCCTTTATCCTTGCTAGGATGCCCTAATAACAATTAAAAAGGGTAAGAATCTCCACTCGTATGTATATACCAAAGTTGAGATCATAACATAAATGATAGGGATAAATATTTACCTACTGGAATAATCTTTCTAGCTTTAAGATCTCCAAGATACTTAGAGCAATTGCTTTTCCAAAGCCCTAAGGCATTACAATAATGGCATTTGTCCTCAGTCCAGGCTCCCTTTCTGGGTTTGGGCGAGCTATTCTCAATAGCTCTACCTTTGCCCTTGAAGGTGGAGGGCTTCTTCCCTTTACTTCCAGCCCTTTTGAACTTCCCCTTACTCTTATTGTTAATATTGAGCACATCCTTGGTGGTGCTAACATTAGCCCCATGTCTCTCTCTCGGCTTGAACAAGCATCTTGTGCAATTCATGGAGAGAGTTTTTCATGTTTTGCATATTGTAGTTTACCCTAAACTTCACATATGCTTTGATTTTCCCCAAGGAATTTAAAACACGGTGAATAACGAGTTGTTTGGGTATGGTCACCCCTTGCAATTTAAGACTCTATGTAACAACCCGAAAAGTACCCGATTTTTCTAGTAAAAATATTTACTAACACTTTTCAGTAGAACTTAAGTTTTTAAAATAGGAATTTTTGTTCCGAGTCTTATTTTGAAATTCCGCGTTCGTATTTGGAATTTCTGAGAGATTTCATGAAAAGACCGTTTTTAGTCATCTTTGACTTTTCTTGACTTTTAAGTCGTCTTTGACTTTTTCTTGACTTTTTAAAAAGTCGTCATTGACTTTTCTTGACTTTTAAGTCGTCATAAACTTTTCTTGACTTTTAAGTCAATCTTTGACTTTTCTTGACTTTCAGTCAACTTTGACTTTCGTTGACTTTTTCCCGACTCGCCTTATAAGTTTGAAGACCGAAATTTTATTTAAAAAAATAATATTTTTGATTTATTTTTATTTAGATTTAGTAAGATTTATCATAATTTAATATAATTATTTTGAATTTATTCGGAATTTAAAGAATAACGTTTACGGTTTTAACCGAACGTCATTTAACTATTCCCGACTCATCGTAAATCTCGTAACAAATTCAAAACTCGACTTTGGCATGAGTCACACGCGCGGGTCATCGTTTTCCACTCACAATTAGATATTTTAATTATTTTGATTAAACTAATCAAAATATCTAGATATTTATTAACTTTATCGATCAGTTAACGAAAATTACGCAAAACGCTCGAAATCAGACCCGACAAGCTCAACATCACACGGCTCCTTGGTCCTCTCTTAGACCTTGATATTTTCATTATTTTTCATTACAATATCATAATATCATGATATTTGGTTTAATTAACTTTATCGTTAATTATATTTAATCGTTTACCGTAAAATCATTATTAAACGCGAGTCAATTACGTAACAACAATTTCAAAACCCGACATCCAATTTTGCCTATAATTACACGGCTCATCCACTCTTCTTTACTCACAAACAACTTTTCATTTTACAACAAATCAAAATAAGATCAAAATATCACTTTCTTTAATCGTTCTTCGTGTTCTTCGTCGTTCATCATTTGTTCTTCATCGTTCTTGAGCAAAACCTTCATAAAATCTTCATTTCATAATTAAATCCGTCTTAACTTATATTTCTAGACTCTCCTCTGCGCTCCCCATCTTCACGTACGGTTTAATTTCAATTCCGTCAAGATCGTTTTCAACACTTTAATTATGGAAATTCATATTTTAAGTTCTAATAATGTTTTTCTTGTCATTTGTTATAGGGGAAGATTTTGAAGACGAGTTTGGAGACTCGTATATTTTGGGTGAAGATTAGTAGAAGGGTTTCTTATTATTTACTTTTTTATTATTTTGGTGCTAAGTGGTTTTGCTAGCTAAGGTAACAATTCCGTTTTACTCGACGAAATAATGTCACATAGCTTTTAGTTTTGTTCATGTTATGGTTATTTATGATTTTAGTTAGTAACATAGCCTTTAGTTTTGTTTCCTTTGATTTTGGTTCATCTTTGTTTTTGGTTCATGTTTTGGTGATTTATGGACTTTTAGTAGTAATATGATAAGTAGTTGTTTTTTTTTATCATGTTGTATGAATTTATAATAAGTTAGTGTTCTTGGCATATTTTTATGGTTTGTTCATAATCATGAATTTTTGTATGGATGGATGTTAAAATGGTTGTTTGATAATTAAAACATGTTGAAATTAATTGGTGTTTGATGGTGGATTGAACCGTGTGAAATGGCCAGCCAAACCGGACCAAACCAGACCGGTCCAGGCCGGTTCAGACCCGGTTTTGGGTTGGTCCATGGTGGGTCCGGGTTTTGGTCTTTGGGTTGTGTCGATGTTTGATTGTTTAATTGTTGTTTGACGGGTTTTTAAATATGTTAAAGCATGCGGGAATTTTTAGGAAACGGTTTTAATGAAAATTGTGAAATCAGCCCATTCTCAGCCAAAACAGCCGTGGGGCCCAAATCAGGCCCATGTGGGTCCGGCACAACTCAGTCCGTGGGTCCCACCTTGGGACTCGTGACGGTTTTTGAGTTATCGTCATTTTTATCGTGTTTTGTAATATTTAGCAAGGGGGAAATGTTAATAAGTAAATTATTAAATTAAAAGTATTTTTCATAAAATTATTATTTCTCACATGTTAGAAATTATAAGACAAGATTGTAGTTTAATTGGATAGCCTTTAAGTCAAGCGGGGTTACGTAAGATTTATTAATTCACATGTTAGATGTTTCAATAAATAACATGTAATGAATATGTTGATTTTTATGTCTATGTCTATGTGATAAAGACTCTGTTTCTAGCCGGTTTGATCCAACGGGGTTGGACAAACTAAGATCTAGTCAGCCCCGATTTGACTGATGACCCGTCGCGGGACTCGGGTCGGGGATTTGTCTTCAAGTAAAGTTGTATTTAATTACTGAATTAGCCTTAGTAGATATGAGGGCGATATGACTATTGATTATTATTGATATTGCAAATTAGTCACATGATAGGAGTGTTTTTCCCGTGACTGTTTTATATAGGTGGTTGTAGTGTGACTAAGTACCCATTAGAGAATTATGAGTATATGGCGGTCTTGACCATGCAATTCCTTAAATGAGTAGCTTGGACCATGACATTGATAGGCACGTACTATCTTTAACGAGCATATGGAGTTCACAGCTTGATAGCTTTTGTGTCCCGGCGTGGTGGGTTTATATCCAAGTCAGGGCATGGCTGCCTGATCCGTTTTGGGACTGGAGTCAGCTTAAGTACTAGCCATCTCTGCTTAGGGGGTCGCCTAGTAGAGTTTCTCATAGACGGTTATGTCATGGGACGGGGAACGGACTAGCTGTTGTCGCTAGGTCTGATCAGTCTAGGACTAGGATGTTTTCCTACCTTGTGGTATAGCCTCGAGTTACAGAAGTCTTCTATTGACTGTCCTAGGAACTTATGCCTGTTTGTAGACGTATTGGTCTTTCATGTATGTATGATTCTATGAGTTCGAGAAGGTGAGATGCAAGCCGGCTAGGATTGATAGAGTTTGGATTAACGGTTGTTAACTGATTCACATGATTACGTGTTGATTAGGGTTTGAGTGTATCAGGGCCATGTTACTGGGTAACCGCTGAGCCAGCATACCAGCTTGCCTACCTCGAGTTATATTTTATATCAGATTCACATGATAGCTTTCATATGATAGTTTATATGTTAGTTAACTGTTTCATAACATGAAAACCATATCATATATGTTAAGGTTTTGTATTTTCTATATACATTGCTTTTATGTTTTTCATGTTTCATTAAACTCGACATTTCGTGGCTGGGAGAACTCGGAGTTACTCCCCACTGACTGTGGCTTCCGTGGTTATATTTAATGCGGTCGAACAGGTGGTGTTGCATATTTGGGGTACATGGACGAGCTAGCGAGCGAAGTATTTACCTTGGACCTATATTCGGTTCATAGTTTGTATATTATTAGATACTCTTTTATTTCCGTATTTATACGGGAGATATGTCTCCCGTCTTGTATATTTCTTTTGTATAATACTATTTCGTTTTGAAATGACCTTTTTATTTTATGACACCTTCGTTTTGTATTCTCCTATTTCTTTTATGTACTTAAATTATTTTTTTTCTTTTCCGCAAATTTGAGGGTGTCACAGTTGGTATCAGAGCATTTTTGCTCCCGACGCACGTTTGTGTACCCTTGCATAAAATAACTTGACCTTAATAAAATAATGAACTGGTGAGATAGAATGGTAGGATGGGTAGATTAGGATTTATGTTGTAGTCTATTTGTTTATGCTAATTGTTAGGAGTAACTTAATTTGTTTTGTTTTCTTATGAAGATGGTTAGACCTCGTGTAGAAGAGATCGTGGTTAGTGCCAACCAGGTCCCTCCTCATAGAGAAGACAATTGCCAAGGAGGCTATGCTTGGGTGGCTAGCCAAATTGCTAGGAGCAATATTACGCCTTATGGTGGAATATGTGTTACCTAGAAGGAGTATCCTCTACCGAAGATTTGAAGATTTACAAGCCTAATTGAAGTTAATTCCTTCTTCATCTAGAATTCTCTCGTCCTTATTGGATTATACTCTCTTCCTTCTATTTAAGAGCTTCTTTCTCTTCCAACCTTTTTACCTCTTGGAAATTACTCTTAATAGTTCCTCCATTATACCATTGGTATCCTTACCTCCCTCTTGTAACATTTTTTTTATGGATGTCATCACCATCGGATTGTGGTATATTATACTTAGTCGGAAGAACTTTGAATCTTGTGGAATATTAGTGTTTGTGAGAATGAACTTGTGATTTGGGGAAAATAGTATAGATCTAATTTCACTCTATGGTGGTGAGAGTTGGTACCCTTGAGAAAGGTGTGGTAAGGTATGTTTAATGATTTTAATGCTAGATACTGGTCATGAATGGTGTGTAAATAGTTCATGATATTCGATGGTGTAAGATCGAATGAGTTGGCTAGGACTTCTTAACTCATTAGTAATTTAGTCTTTTGGACTTAGAAGTTTAGTATTGGTTTGAAGACCATGCTTATGATAGGTCTATTTTGGAGTAAACAAGAAGTTTCGAATATGGTAACTAACCATCCTATTAAGCTAGTTCCGTGTTTAGATAATTATGAGGATTTGAGGATAAACTTAGGATGAAATTCTCCTAGTGGTTTTAAAATATGAAAGCTTGAATTTGCAATATCTTTTGAGGATCGAAATAAGCTTAATAATAGTTGTAGTTATGGTTTGAAAGTTGAGTGATTTTTAATGTTACTTGGGAATTTGTTGTCGTTAAATGTTGGACCCTAACGGGAATAAATACTTTGTGGAATTAGGATATGATGACTACTTGAGAAATATCGACATAAGCGAAAACCGATGTATTAATAATTTGGAAAAAAATAGATAAATCGATTACGGTCGCATTGCCCGATGTTTGGCAAAAGTTAAATGAATCGAGTTTTGTGTGACTAATCTCTTTGAGGTTTCGAGATTTAACTTT
>JAIUZE010014570.1:42649-84607 GCA_022085475.1 Heliosperma pusillum | reverse complement strand
TTTTTCCCATTAATTGTTTTTACCATATCATTTTAGCAATTTCTTGGATTTAGTAGTTCATAGCTTATCTTCCCATCCAACTCTTATTAGGCTAGAATAGGACTCATTCAAACTTGTAGTTGACCCCTCCATCCTTGTGGTTCGACCCCGACTTCCGCTATCGCATTAGTTGAGTTTTATAAATTGTTTTTGCTTGGGCGGTACGCGACAAACCACCCATCAACGTAATTAATAAAAAGTTTGCTTTGAAATTAGTCATTTTCATATATTTCTTGGTCAATTAGACTTATATTTTGTCGGATCAGTTTCGGGCCGGGTGGTTTTGGATCGATTCGTTTCAAATCGGGTCAGTTCCGGGTTAACAAAGCTCGGCTCAGGTCAATTCGGGTTTCGAGTCACATTTGGGAGTTATAGTTCATGTCAATTTTGGGTCTCGTGTAGTCTTTTCAGGTTAGGTTGGTTTTGCCAGTTCTAAATCCAATGTATGAAGTATGTACCCTTCCGTCTCGGTCAATTGTTGTCACAGTACTTTTTTGAATGTCTTAGTCAATTGTTGTCATTTATGTATTAGGAAAATATTGTACGAGTAATTTGACCCCCAATGAAAGTATTGTGCAGTTGTCATCCACTATGTATAACCAGAAATAGTATTCTACTCTCTTATTGATCTTTGTACCAATAAAACGACAACAATTGACTAGGACGGTGGGAGTATCAATTTGCTTTTGGTGGTTATCAAGACAACAATTTTACCGTGTTTTAATTTCTTTGTATAAAATTTTTTTTTGACAAAAAGTATTTATAAATGATTTTTGTATGTAAAATTTCAATTAGTCTTGCTTGTGACGGTTACTATCCGTCACAAGTTTGTGACGGGTCGGATTCCTCTCACAAGTTTGCAAGTGGGAAATCAATGGTTTTCCACTTGCCCTCCCATTTGCAAGTTTGTGAGAGAGATCCGACCCGTCACAAGCTTGTGACGGATAGTGACTGTCACAAATGAGAATTTGTGAAAGATTTACTGAGATTTTTATTTTTCAAGGTTATAAATTATTAAAATTTTAAAAAAAAATTGACCAAAAAAATAAATGAGTATATTAAATTGCAATAATTCTCCCTTGTGACGGATTAAGTATCACTCAGATTAGTAGTTAAGATAAATATTAGAGTGTTTAGGGAATTATAAATGACTTGTCTTTATTTATCCATGTAGATTTTGAGTACAATTGGTCTCATTTAAAACGGGCATATCCGTCTTCAATGATCCATCTTCATTGAAGAGGGAATTTGACCTATTTGGGGATTTCAATAAAGATATTCAATAAAGAGGAAATTTGACCTGTTCGGGGAATTCAATAAAGACGGGTCAAATCCCCTCTCACCAGGTAGATAGCCTACGCTTTTATGAAATAAAGGAGGAGGTGTGAACTACTGGAACATCGTCGACGTTTTATAAAACATCGTCGACGTTTTTTTTAAAAAAAGACCACTATTACCTTTTTCTCTCCTTTCTCTCTCTAACTTTTTCTCTAAAATTTTAAAACCTCATAAACTAATCTAAACAACTTCCACAAAAATTTGAAAGACGGTTTTCCAATAAAATTAAACGGTATTCAATGGCGGACAATGAATCATCGGTACGTTATGCAAACTCTTTAACGTAATTTTTGTTTTGTTTCTTTTGTTTTCCATTGCATTATATGTTGAATAATACAATTATGGCTTTCTTTGTTAGTGTTCCGTTACGAGCCTATGATATTTGTTGATTCTTGAACACCCTTTTGAAGTCGATTTATAGTTTTTATGTCAAATTCATGAATATTGATATGATTTTTGGACGATTTAGGGTAGGCAACTTTACATTGGACGTTGATATGGGGAACCAACGTCCAATATAGACGTTGAAAAGCAATGTTGACGTCCCACCCAGACGTTGATACCCCATATCAACGTCCAAGAGGGACGTTGCCAACAATGATCAACGCCCAAAGTGGACGTTGGTTCCCATCATCAACGTCCAATATGAACGTTATGATCTATGTATAACGTCTGTCCTAGACGTTGACACCCCATATCAACGTCTAGGTTAGACGTTATGTATAGTGTTCAACGTCTACAGTGGACGTTGAACTAGTGGTTCAACGTTTTTTTGAAGTTTACTTGCGTATTTTCGTGTTTTCGTGTAATTTCTCGTGTTTTCGCACGGTTTAATTAAGTTTTAATGTAATTTCCGCTTGTAAACAGGGTTCATTTGAGGAATTTGTCGATAACGGGTTCGATTTCCACCCTTTGTTTGTGACGGAAATAGTTTTTGAGACTCGTGACGAAGCGTTTGATTGGGCCCAAAAGATAGCGTTTGATAATGGGTTTGCATTGGTGAAAGCAACTAATGGAGCGAAAAACCGTAGCGAACCCGACTTGTTATCTTCATATTTGCGTTGTTCTAGGTACGGGAGGCCACCGGGAGAGTATGATCCCGATAATCCTAGGAAAAAATCCGGTTCAGCTAAATGTGATTGCAAATTTCGTATTCGAGCCGTGCAAAACAAGTTTCGGGGTTTCGACGATAAACCCATAATACTTTGGAACATTGTGATCGCTGATGGTTATGGGAAGCACAACCACAAGTTGGTAAAGTACAAGGATGGACATAGGCCTTTTGCGGGTTTAACTGAAGATGAGAAAGAGTATGTGAAACAACAAGTCCGGGCCTCGATTCCCGCGATAGATATTAAAAACGGTCTTCATCAAAGAACCCCGGAAAAACCGCAACCCTCAAGCACCCAAATATATAGTGAGACAACCAAGCTTAGGCGTGAAATGAGAGGGAATCGAAATCCCGCTCAACAAATGTTGTCCTTAGCTGTAGAAGCGAAATATGTGCATTGGCATGAGAAGAATCCCGAGACATGTGAGCTTTCTCATGTTTTCATGTCTCATCCGGAAGCCGTGAAGCTGTTTCGTACCTATCCACATGTTGTGCTTATTGATTCGACGTACAAGACCAATGTGTACAAGATGACACTCGTTGAGCTTGGTTGTGTCACACCATGTGGATCTTCATTCTTAATTGCTTGTGTATTGATTCCTTCTGAGTCGGAAGATGGGTACAAATGGTTATTGAAGAAGTTGGGTATGCTTCTCGAGTTCACCGAAGCATCTATTTCAGCATTTGTCACTGATCGGGAGTTGGGTTTGATCGCGGCTCTACGGTCCGTCTATCCTCTTACACCTCACTTGTTGTGTCGTTGACACTTGAACCGTGATGTTGAGAGCAAAGAACAATCGTGGTCAAAGCATGAGTGGCGCACAAAGCATATCATGTGCAATGAAGAGCATGGTTGGAATGGAGTGATAAATGCTATTACCAAGGAAGAGTACGAGTTGCGTTGGGCCGACTTTTGTAAAAATTGGAAGGTAGTGGCGACTTATGCAGCGAAAACATGGGGCCCGTACTCAATAGGGTTCGTATTATGCTACACGAACCGGTATTTCCATCTTGGAAACAAGGCTACTTCCCGGGTGGAATCCTCTCATTCTCTTTTGAAGGCTTGGCTGAAAAGTTCTAGCCTAACCCTTGATACTATGTGGTCCCGTATTCATTCTATGCTTGAAGGACAACACTCCAAAATAAGAAAAGAGCTCGAGGAGTCAAGAAGTAAACCTCGTCATACATCTCATTTGTTTTCTTTGTTGAAAGGAAAGGTTTCCTTAAAAGCCATCGGGATTATGGAAAATGAAACTAAGAGGGGAATTGAGTTAGGGATCGGGTTGGTAAATGGATGCGGTTGTGCTTTAAGAACTACTCATGGCTTACCTTGTGCTTGTCTCTTGGTTGGTTTGAAAAACAATGGTGAGAGAGTTCACCTTGATCAAGTTCATTCATTTTGGAGGACATTGGAGTATGGCAATGATGACACAATGCCGAAAAACGATAATGATGCCTTTGAAGAGCTCGTCAATGAAATGAGGAGTAGTGATCCGGCAAGTAAGAGTGATGATCGGTTTGTCGTCAAAACAAGCATCAAAAAAATAACCCAATAAAAGTAGTATAAAGGGGTCGAAATCCACGAGGATGGGGGAGGTCAACTACTAGTTCGATTGAATCCTATTCTAGCCTAAAATATGACGGATTGGAAAGTTAACTAAAAACTAGGAAAAACAAGCAATTACTAAGTAATAAAGATGAAAACAATTAAGGGAAAGGCTAGGGTAAAGGGTTCACCTTAGGGGGATTTAATGGGTTAGTCGGGTAACTAGCGAAAGGGGTAAATAATTCGAGTAAAATCGATTGCCAATGTCTCAACAATCGATAATCATCAACAAGCTATCGCATTTGTCTCAAATCACCCATATAAACACTTATTCTAATCGCCTCTACCACCGTCGCTTAAGAGAAGATCAAACCATGCTTGATAAAATGGTAACTTTCGTTCACACATTTCATCAAACACTTGGTGTTCATATGGGCAATACCCAAATCATTTACCACAAACTTGCTAATTAACCAACCTAATACCCCACATGATCCACCCTTAGGCTCCCCTAAACCCTAGAGGATAATCTACTCACACATGGTAAAGGAAATCAAAGCACTAAAGGGAAGGGGGAGTTCAATCACCATAATACTATGAGAAGAATAAAGATAATAATCAAAAGATGAACTATAAACTAGAAATGGAAATTAATTGCATAAACAATAAAAAAGGTGAGAAATTTAATACCAAACAAGACTTATATTGATGAATATGGGGGAATGTCTTCACCCAAGTCTTCAATACAAACCTCAAAAATGAAATGTAAGACTAGATTCCACAACTTGAAATGATAAACTAAACTAGATTAGGGAAATATTAGGAGAGTAATTAGGGATTAATTTGGGTTACAAATTTCTAGGGTTTCGTGCTAAAAGGAATGTTAAAAACTAAAAAACTGCTTACAAAATAATAAGGGGGGGTATATATAGGTCCCTCGAAATTAAGGAAGAAATTAGAAGAAGAGGGCGATTTTTGCGATGTTGTGTTCCCGGCCGGTCGACCGGCCGCCGGGCCTCTGACCGGCCTGGAGCACATGCGTGACTTCAGGAACTTTGCCTTCAAAATCTTCAAAAATCTTCTAAGTATGGGAAATAGTGGCCTGGGCCGGTCGACCGGCCGCCGGTCCCCCACCGGCCTGGAGCACCAAATCACTCTCTATGGCTTCTGATGTAGGCGCAGGCCGGGTAGTCGACCGGCCGCCGGTCGACCGGCCGGCACTACCTACCCTTTCTTCACTTTTTCAACATCTTTCATTTATAGAGCGGTGGTCTGGGCCGGTTGGCCGGCCGCCGGTCTGGGGACCGGCCTGGGCCACCTGATGACATATTTCTTCATTTTTCAACTCATCTTCGAATCCCGACTCATGCAATGTCTTTATGCACCGATTTCCTCATTTCCGCCTTAATTCCTGCAAATTGAGATCAATATTCATAGCGCGGGAAATCGGGAAATAAAATGCAATTAAAGACACGCAAATCCGTGTAAACGGACCAAAATGGGGACGAAAATGAGGTAAAAATGTGACTAAATGAATGCTTATCAAAATTCCCCACACTTAAGACTTACTCGTCCCCGAGTAAGTAAACAAAATTCGAGACCCATAAGTACCCTTATTCAATACTACTCTAATATTAAGGCTACAACCTAAACTATTAATAATATCCGACGGTAGGCAATTAACGGGCCTCCTCCGTCCCTTCAACTCACAACGAGATACTCATGAGGTAGAGTACTTCCTTGCAAGGCAAGTAGGGGCTTGCTCAAAATCTCGACGCATCCAAATGAAAAACACGTAAGAACACGACAAAGATGCATCTAACAAAAGAAAAATCACATGCCTCATCCATGTGACGGAAATATCTAAAAGGAAAACCGTTTAAACAATGCATGATCCTTGTAAGCCACTAATATCATAAAGCATGGAAAAATATTCGCCTCCTGGCGGTGCAAGTCTAATGAAAATTTCGAACCCCGTCTACTATTTGCCTGGCCAAGAGCGATAAAACGGAAGATGGAAATGAAATCCTCGTGACGTTATTAAGCACAATAGCATATGGAATTCACGTTTCTCAAATAAATGAGACACAAGGGTCGTCCCGTCTCACTATGCAACTTCAAAGGTAAATGATTCAAGAAGGATAAAAGGAAATTGAGATTTGAGTCTTATTGCTTGGAAAATTTTTCATTTCACACTTTGCTTTCTTTTTCTTTTTCTTTCTTTTTGATTTGCATTTTGGTTTGCAATTTTTGGCATGAAAGCACACGGTTTCCGTCAAGGACATGCGGTCGGAACCAACAATAGGGGTATCCCCACCGTAGTGGCATCGAAAGGGGGCCTAGATATGGGCCCACTAGAATCCCTAGAAGTTCCGTTTTGCACTTCCTCGACGAAAACAAGAAAAGATGATAATTGACTCAATATTTTCAGCTTGTTTGATTTGTTTCCTTTTTTGATCAAAAGTGGAAGAACAATGAATCATGGTTGGTTGCATAGCAAGAACGGTCACCTAAGAATTCTTTCTACCATCGGAATAATCACATCAATCGAGGGTGTCGAGGTGGAATAAGCGCAAACTCGTGGCTCGGCATTAGTAGACGGGTTAAAACTCACTAGAAATGCACAACCCAGGGCGTCTAAAATTCCACGATTAAGATGAACACTTTATGAATAAAAAAGTAGCAAAAATGGACTATGCACATTCAACAAGTTTTCCAAAAAGACAATTATTAAAACATTTTTTCTAAATGCAACTATATGCCATGATGCAATCTAGCATATATACAACTTAAATGCACATGCTCTAACCGACTATATGACACATAAGCTAATGCTATCTCCTAACAGCACACAAGTGGCACACACGCCAATCAACAAAATTCACACCATCGTCATCAACACATCCCGTCCTCAAGTAAGAAGGAAAGGAGATAAGGGAGAAGAGAAATAGGAAAGATCTCACCAAAGCGTCTTCATTTTCCCTTTTTCGTGCCTCATATGATGTGGGGCGCACCTATGGATGGAGATAAAAAGAAACACACGGCAATATATACAAAATAAACTATATACAAACTAATCTAAACATATATTTTTTGGAAAATTTTCAAATTTTTCGATTTTTAGGCATTTTTCAACTTTTTTCAAAAATCAACGATATATACAAAAGAAATAAAATCCTCCCCACACTTAAGTCTTACTCGTCCCCGAGTAAGTGACTCAAATATGGAAGGAGAGAAAAAAGAAAAGGAAAAACAAAACAATCTTTTTGGGTTTTTCAATTTATGGGAATTCCCTCCCCACACTTGGTATTTACATGGTGTGAGGGGTGAATTCAAAACAAATAACATGTTTTTGGGTTTTTTAAATGTTTTGAAAAATAAAAACTTGTTTTTGGGGTTTTTGATTTTTGAAGAGAAATCACAATATGAACAATATATACAAGAGGGTTAGTTCTAAGTAAATGCATGAACTAAATAAAAGTCCTAAAACTAAATGCAAAATGATATAATACAATGTCATGATCTAAGTAAATGCAAACTACACTATATGGATGCAAGGCTAACATGTGACGATATGTTACAAAATTAAATTCTAATGCAAGCCTAAATGGATGCAACTAAATGGATGACTAGGCTAAGATATAATACAACTATCTAAATGCATGCGAAAATATAAATATGATGAAGATTTGGATTAAAAGGGATCATACTCATGGGTTTCCGGCCTCAAGAGTATCCAGTGAAATCAGAGGATGTAGTATCAAATTGGCCATGACTGGCCTCAGCAAAAGACGCATCTACATCCTGGGCTCCCGAACCAGAGCCGCCACCCTCCACTATCTCGAACCGTGGACCCATCCTGTCAAACCACTCGGCATTCTGAGCCGCAATCTCTGGGTCCACCTCCTCCTCATCAACTACCGGCTGAGTAAAACCCGGCGCAGAAGAATAATAGTCTGGCTGAACATTGAAATCACCAAACACCCTAGAACCCTGATCATACCCGCCCTCTGGCCACATGAAATAGGACGGATGTGGGCCAACTGGCTCCCTATACCCCTCCCTACACCAATTATCGTAAGAAGGGTATTGGCCAAGAGCCAAGTCATAATACATCCTGTCCATCCGCTGCGACAAAAGAGCTCTATCCCGAGCTTCCTCCTCTCGCCACTTAGCTGCCGCCTCTCTCTCCCTAGCCGCTGCCTCTCTCTCCGTAGCTGCTGCCTCGGAGGCCAAAGTCATGTCGGCCATGAACTGGATCAAGGAGGGATCCAAAGGTGGGTAACTGGTAGTGGTGGAAGTGGATGCGTCGGGTTGGGATGAATTGGGCCAAGGGCGCCACTGCTGCTGATGATAGAAGGGGCTCATATAGGGCAAGGTGGTGGAAGTGGGGCCCCGCTCCTCTCTCCTATATGTAGTGACGGGGGCAGTAGGATCTCGCCTAAATGCGGTAACTGGAGCTAAAGGATCTTCCGGGGTTTCTTCAGGTGGTGGTGGAGGGTTCTCCTCCTCTAAGGGGAGAAGATAATGCGCGCTATCAGGAACCACTTTCATAGCCGCACTATTAGGGAGGGGAATAGAATTTACCCCTCGAATCCTCCAATAAGTCTTCCCGTCCTCAACTCTCTTTATTACCCACTCAAGCTTCTTAAAAACGTAATCCTCCGTCAACAATGAGCATCCCCCTAAACACCTCAAATTACGCTCATCTAGAGCATCTCTACAAAGGACATGAGCAATCTTGGTAACAATCCCCCCTAAATGGATTCCGGTAGGGCTAAACGGGTCATTGGCAATTTTCTGGAAGTGGATAACGACATGATGACCGATGTTGATCCCAAATTTATGCGGCTGTTGGAACAAGTAAGCCGCCAAAATCGAAAGCTCATCGGCCCTAAAATTATGACACTCCTCTCTCCCAAACAACGTCCAACCCATAAACCTATGCCAAAACCTAATAGGGGCATTGTGGCAAGCATTTGCCGGCCTCTTAGTTCCCTTCTCAAACTCAAAACCCGATATAGCAGTCCACACATCATTCACATTAAAGCTTTCGGGGACCTTGTACGACTTATGAAATTTGACCCCTAAAACTTTACAAAATTTCTCAAGGGGAAGGTTAAATGCAGTATTAAGAAGGCGAAAGGAAACAATTTTGACCATACCCGTATTTCTATCCTTCTCATGACTAAACGAACTCAAAAATTCCCAAGTAAGACGGGGGTAAGTACGGAAGTGCTGACCGTATAGTTCCCCCATCCCCAACCCTTTGAAAAGTTCAAGAGTGACCGTATCAAGGCCAAGGTTCCGCATAGTATTCCGGCAAATAAAACGGGAGTGGGGAAGAGGTCTACGCTTTAAACATTGAAATTTACCTCTTGCTATTTCGCTTACGAAGACGATATCCGGAAAATCGTTATCCGGACCCATTCCCGCCGTCACCTGCTGAAGCCTAGCCTCCAACTCGGCCTCAAGTTGAGCTCTTGTCCTTTTCCTTGGTGGTTGTTGAGCCATGTTGAATTTCGGAATTTTCAATTGAAAGAGGGAAAAATTGGGTTTTTGAGGTTTTGGGATGTATTTAGGTGAAGTAGTGGGTTAATTAGAGGGTTTGATGTTGAAGTGATGGAGTTTTGTTGAGATTTTAGTGAGTTTTTGTGAGGTTTTGTGGAGATTTGAAGGAAGAAGGAAAAAGAAAGAAAGAAGAATGAATGAAGAAGAATGAAGGAAGTAAGGGTCACGAGTGATTTATTGTCTCGGGTAGTGTTCTGGGCCGGTCCAGGCACCGGCCGCCGGTCGACCGGCCTGGACCCCAAGGCAAAATTTTGATTTTTCTGGATTTTTGGATTTTCTCGTGTTCAGGTAGTCTAGGCCGGTCAGACCCCGGCTGCCGGTCGACCGGCCTAGAACGCGGCTCAAAATTTTCAACTTTTAAAAACTCAGCAATAGTGTGCTCTGGGCCGGTGACAGACCGGCCGCCGGTCGACCGGCCTAGAACACAGGCCAAAATTCTGCAAAAATTCCAACTCCTATGATAAAGTGATCCAGGCCGGTTGGCACCGGCTGCCAGTCGACCGGCCTGGAATACCTGCACCTTAATTCCCCACCTTCAAAAGTCACCTTCTGGAGTGCTCTGGGCCGGTCGGCACCCCGGCTGCCGGTCGACCGGCCTGGAGCACTTCTCCTCTTCTTCACCTTGTCTTCAAATTCACAACAAATCCCCAAAGAAACCCAAGTCACCAACAATATCCACGCAACCAACATAATCCCAATGATACGGTTTCAAACCAAACCCGACTACAAGTGTTTCAAACTTTCCTAAAACTTCTTCCTAAAGACGAAAAACCCGAGTACACAAATCCAAATCTTCACAACTATTCCTAATATGCATGCTATATACAAAAAATTGGTGGTTGTTGAGGGACTCCACCAAACCTATCAAATCACAAGAGTTTACAAACAAGACTCCTCCTCGGGAAGTGGATCCCCAAGGAAGAGTACTTCCACCGTTCCCTTTTCATCTCCATCGAAATATCTTTTCACTCGATGCCCGTTGACCTTGAAATTACCACCTTCTTCGCTCCAAAGTTCAAAAGCTCCATGTGGTGAAATGTCGATAACTTTGAAAGGACCCGACCATCTAGAGCGTAGCTTTCCCGGAAACAACTTGACTCTAGAATTATAGAGTAAGACTTGGTCACCCACTTTTACATCTTTATCAACCAATTTGGCATCATGCCATTTCTTTGTTTGCTCCTTGTAGATCTTTGAGCTTTCGTAGGCATCAAGTCTTAGCTCTTCAAGTTCATTCATTTGGAGAAATCGTAGCTCTCCGGCCATATCAATATCAAAGTTCATCTCCTTTAAGGCCCACCATGCCTTGTGCTCCAACTCGATTGGCAAGTGACAAGCTTTTCCATAAACAAGCTTGTAGGGAGTTGTGCCGAGTGGAGTTTTGAAAGCGGTGCGAAGGGCCCATAGAACATCCGGAAGCTTTTGAGACCAATCCTTCCTACCTTTGCTTGTAGTCTTCTCCAAGATAGCTTTTATTTGACGGTTTGAGACCTCTACTTGCCCACTAGTTTGAGGGTGGTAGGCAAGAGCGGTCTTATGAGTGACACCATGGGAAGAAAGTAAGAACTTGAAAGTGCTCTTCCTAAAGTGCGAACCCCCGTCGCTAATCACCACCCTTGGGGTCCCAAATCTCGGAAATATAGTGTTCTTGAAGAGCTTGATAACAACCTTAGCATCATTTGTTGGGGTGGCGACGGCTTCAATCCACTTGGACACATAGTCCACCGCTACCAAAATGTACTCATTCCCACAAGAGTTGGGAAATGGTCCCATGAAATCAACTCCCCAACAATCAAAAAGCTCAATCTCAAGAATGTTTTGAAGGGGCATCTCATTCCTTTGACTAATATTCCCCGTTCTTTGGCACCGATCACAAGATTTGACAAAGTAGTGGATATCCTTGAACATAGATGGCCAATAGAAACCACCTTGTAACACCTTTGCAATGGTGCGAGATGTACCAAGGTGGCCCCCATAGGCCGAGTTGTGAATTCTATCAACTATCTCCATACCTTCTTCTCTAGGAACACATCTTCGAAACATGCCATCACCACACTTGCGAAAAAGATGTGGGTCATTCCAAAAATAGCGTTTTGAGTCATGCTTCAACTTCCTCCTAGCTCTAGCATCCAACTCTTCCGGAATAAACCCACTCACAATCAAATTTGCCAAGTCCGCAAACCATGGTGATTTACCACCTATCATCATCAAACTATCTTCTCTCAACCACTCATTGATCGGGCCACTCTCATCCTTCAACCCATGATCTTCGGTAGTCAATCTAGATAGGTGGTCGGCAACAACATTCTCCGACCCCGCCTTGTCTTTAATTTCCAAGTCAAACTCTTGAAGTAAAAGAATCCACCTCAAGAGCCTTGGCTTTGCATCCTTTTTCACTAACAATTGCCTCAAAGCGGAGTGATCCGAGTATACCACAACCTTAGCACCAACAAAGTATTGCCGGAACTTTTCCACGGCATGAACAATAGCTAGCATCTCCTTTTCCGTCGTAGAGTAGTTGACTTGGGCTTGATCAAGAGTTTTGCTTGTGTAGTAGATTACATGGTGCTTCTTGTCCACAACTTGGCCAAGCACCGCCCCGACCGCATAATCGGAGGCGTCGCACATAACTTCGAAGGGAAGGCTCCAATCCGGTGATCGGATTATGGGAGCCGTCACAAGAGCCTCCTTTAACCTACAAAAAGCACTCAAGCAAAATTCATCAAATACAAATGGTGTGTCTTTGAGAAGAAGAGAAGTTAAAGGCTTGGCTATTTTAGAAAAATCTTTGATGAAACGTCGGTAAAAGCCCGCATGGCCTAGAAAGCTTCTCACTCCCTTCACATTTGTAGGGGGTGACAAGTTTTCTATTACCGAAACCTTAGCCATATCAACTTCTATGCCTCTCTTAGACACGATGTGACCAAGCACAACCCCCTCCTCCACCATAAAGTGGCACTTCTCCCAATTGAGGACAAGGTTGTGCTCCTCACATCTTTGCAAAACATGAGACAAATTCAAAAGTCCAAGATCAAATGAGTCTCCATGGACACTAAAGTCGTCCATGAAGACCTCCATACTCTTCTCAAGAAAATCGGCAAAAATTGCCGTCATACATCTTTGGAAAGTCCCCGGAGCATTACAAAGCCCAAAGGGCATCCTCCTATAAGCATAAACTCCTATGGGACAAGTGAATGTGGTTTTCTCTTGGTCTTCCGGGTGTATGGGGATTTGGAAAAACCCGGAATAACCATCTAGAAATGAATAGTAAGAATGCCCCGCCAACCTTTCAAGCATTTGGTCAATAAAGGGGATGGGGTAGTGGTCTTTGAGGGTGGCGGCATTTAATTTGCGATAGTCAATGCACATCCGCCACCCGGTCACGGGTCTAGAAGCTAAGAGAGTCCCATCCTCTTGTTCCACCATAGTCACCCCTCCTTTCTTGGGCACTACATGGACGGGGCTCACCCAAGAACTATCGGTTATTTGGTAGATAATCCCGGCCTCTAACAACTTCATAACCTCACTTTTAACCACTTCCGCCATCTTAGGGTTCAACCTACGTAGCCCATCTACCTTAGGTTTGCTACCCTCCTCCAAGACAATCCTATGCATGCAAAGATTAGGACTTAACCCTTTGATATCATCAATGCTATATCCAAGTGAACCCCTATGAGTTTTCAAGACTTTCAAAAGTTCAAGTTCTTGGCCTTCACTTAAATTAGCATTAATGATAACGGGATAAGTCTCTCCCTCACCTAAAAAAGAGTACTTAAGTGAGGGAGGTAAGGGCTTAAGTTGTACCTTTGGAGGGAGAAGGCCCTCCACCTTCTTCATTAGTTCATCATCTACCTCGTGGTCATCTCCCATCTCCTCATCATGGAGTGCCACTTGTAGAGCTTCTTCTTCATGCTTCTCCTCTTCATGCATCTTCTCAATCACTTCCTCTATGACTTCTACCGAGCATGCTTTGTGAAACATTGGTCCCTTCACTAGATGTGGAAGATTAAATTCAAGGGTTTCGTTTCCCACCCTAAAGGTTAGCCGCCCGTCCCTCACATCAATGAGGACTCCTCCGGTAGCCAAAAAGGGCCTACCAAGGATGATGGGAGTGTGGCTATCCTCCGGGATATCTAGGACAACGAAATCCGTGGGGATCAAAAATTTGCCAACTTTAACGGGTACGTCCTCAAGCACACCCAAAGGTTGCTTAACGGACCTATCCGCTAGTTGTAGAGTCATAGAAGTGTGGGTTAAACTTTCAAGTCCAATTCTTTTAGCAATAGTTAAGGGAATGACACTTACACTTGCACCATTGTCACATAATGCCCTTGAAATCATGACTCCCCCCACAACACAAGGGATAGAGAAACTTCCGGGGTCCCCAAGTTTTTTTGGCATTTTGAAAGAGTTAGGATTAATGAGGAGAGCACTACACTCCGCCTCCATAATCATAACATCTTGGGTACCCAAAGTTCTCTTGTGAGTCAAGATGTCTTTTAGAAATTTTGAGTAAGTGGGCATGTTCAATATAACATCGGTGAAAGGTAAGGTCACTTCAAGTCCCTCAAGCATTTTTCTAAATTGGGTGAACTTGAAGTTTTCCTTAGTTTTCAAAGCTCTAGAGGGGTAGGGGATATCGGAAACAACAAGTGGAGTGCTAAAAGATACCTTTGGAATGGGAGTTTTCTTGGTTACCTTAGCTCTTGCCATTGGTTGTACCTCTACTCCGTCATCATTGACATCCTTGTTCATCTCCTCCTCATAAGGCATAATTTCGACATACCCTTCTTCTCCCTCTTTGGGTTGATCATCTTCACCCTTGCCATCATCTTTTGACTCCAAGGTGGGAGTCAAAAAGGGCTCTTCAAGTTCTTCTCCTTCCTCAACATGCTCATCATTTGGAATCTCATCATTCATCATATCCATGTAGGGGTTATCAAGCACTAGTCCACTTCTTAAAGTCACCGCACATGCATGGTGGCTTGATGAAGCATCCTTGGAGCTTTTCCCTTGAGCAAGTAGACCTCCCGGAGGCCTTTGAGGATTGTTCAAAGCTTGAGAAGCTAACCTAGCTTCCAATTCTCTCACCTCCTTTTTGTGAGCATTAGTGACATTTTGCAAAGCCAAGTTGTTTTGGATTTCCATGTTTTTGACTAATTGCAAAACTTCACTTATTGAAGGATCATTCTCTTGGTGGGGTTGATTTGTCAAAGGAAGGGCAAAAGCATAGTCATTCCGACTACTCGACCCTTGGTTGTTGTTTCTTTGATTGTTAAAGTTTCCTTGTTGATTGTTGTTAAAATTCCCTTGTTGTCCCCTTGAACCTTGATTGTTGAAATTTGACCCTTGGTTGTTGTTGAAATTTGACCCTTGTCCTTGGAAAGATTGATCGGGAACCCCTTGGCTTGCTTGATTGCTTTGATTGCCTTGGTAAAAATTACCTTGGCCTTGATTGTTGAAGTTTTGGTTCCCTTGATTTTGATTCCAATTTCCTTGACCTTGATTCCAATTACCTTGGTTTTGGAAGTTACCTTGGTTATTGTAACCTTGATCATTGAATTGTTGATTTTGGAATTGATTTGATCCTTGACCTTGTTGAGAGTTGTTGAATTGATTGTTATAGTTTCCTCTAGAAAATTGACCTCCTCCTCTAGGTTGGGAAAAACCCGGAGGGTTGGAAGGTTGAGTTTGAGTGTGTTGAGGGTTTAAGACATTTTGGCTTTTGTAACTCATGTTTGGGTGAAATTTTGAGCTTGGATGATAGAAATTTGAATTTGGGTTATAAGCTCCTTGATTTTGGAATTGAGGCCTTGAGGGCCGTGGGTTGTTGTTCATACCTTGGAAAGCATTCACATGTTGATAATCGTTTGCACCTTCATTGTTATAAGAGACATTGTTCCCACAAACTTCAAAGGTGTGTCCATATCCATTGCAAATTTCACAAGTGGGGGTTTGATAAGCTTCCACCATGGGAGGTGCATAAGACCCACTAGCTTCATTCACATGATGGCCTTGACTTTGATTTTGAGCTTTTTGAAGCTCGGCAAAACCCTTAGTGAAAGTTTGTGTGAGCAAATCAATCTTGGCATTGGTATCCGCATTTGAGAAGTTCTCACTTGGGTACTTAGAACTCCTTCTCAAGCTATTTCCTCTAGAACTAGTACCATAGCTAGATTCCGACTCAACCATCTTCTTAATCAATGCCGCCCCTTGTTGGTCATTCAAATGATCAAAACTTCCCCCCGCGGAAGCATTCACCATGGCCTTGGTTTGAGGGAGGAGAGTTTGATAGAAGGTTTGAGTGACATACCAATCCGCAATTCCATGGTGAGGGCATCGGGCAAGTAAATCAATGAACCGATCCCATGCTTCTCCCAAGGACTCTCCATCCTCTTGTTGGAAGGTGGTAATCTCGTTTCTTAGCATCGCCGTTTTGGAGGCGGGGTAGTACTTACTTAGAAACTCCTTAGCCAAATCATCCCAAGTGGTGAAAGTGTTTGGAGGATGGTTATTCAACCACCTCTCCGCCCGGTCCTTGAGGGAAAATGGGAACAACATGAGGCAAAGGGTTTCCTCGGGCACCCCATTCCTTTTCATGATTCCAACCCTACTTTTGAACTTTCTCAAGTGGGCATGAGCATCTTCATCGGGGAGGCCTCCAAAGCTATCCCGCTCAATAGAACTCATTTGAGCCGGGTGAATCTCAAAATTATTTGGGGCCAAGACACCGAAATTGATTGGAGATTGGGTATCATCGTGGTTGGGACGGTTACGATCACGTAGAGTCGTCATTTGTGGTTGATTTTGTTGTTGAGGTATTGTAGGTGGTGAATTTGGTGGTGTATTTTGTTGTGTATTGTAGAAGGGGTTTTCAAATATGGGTTCAATGGTGTTGTTTTGTGGGTAATCGATTGTTGGAGTGGATGTAGAAGCAATTGAAGTATTGGCTTGTTGATGGCTAACTCTTCTTGAATTCCTAACCCGAGCAAGTGTATTGGCACGGAGAGTCCTAAACAACCTTTCGGGTTCCGGATGGCTCAAGAACAAACCTTCACCTCTAGGCATGCACTCAAAGCAACTCAAAAACAAGTTAGACTCCTAGTGTGTTTTTGGGCACACTAGGGAAAGACAATAATGCAAGGCACTCTACAAATAATCTAACAACTAAAAACCAACAAAAACAACAAGTAACTTGGCTAAATCTAAGACACAAAACAAACTACGAGTTTCCTTACGCCATCCCCGGCAACGGCGCCATTTGATGATCGGTTTGTCGTCAAAACAAGCATCAAAAATAACCCAATAAAAGTAGTATAAAGGGGTCGAAATCCACGAGGATGGGGGAGGTCAACTACTAGTTCGATTGAATCCTATTCTAGCCTAAAATATGACGGATTGGAAAGTTAACTAAAAACTAGGAAAAACAAGTAATTGCTAAGTAATAAAGATGAAAACAATTAGGGGAAAGGCTAGGGTAAAGGGTTCACCTTAGGGGGATTTAATGGGTTAGTCGGGTAACTAGCGAAAGGGGTAAATAATTCGAGTAAAATCGATTGCTAATGTCTCAACAATCGATAATCATCAACAAGCTATCGCATTTGTCTCAAATCACCCATATAAACACTTAGTCTAATCGTCTCTACCACCGTCGCTTAAGAGAAGATCAAACCATGCTTGATAAAATGGTAACTTTCGTTCACACATTTCATCAAACACTTGGTGTTCATATGGGCAATACCCAAATCATTTACCACAAACTTGCTAATTAACCAACCTAATACCCCACATGATCCACCCTTAGGCTCCCCTAAACCCTAGAGGATAATCTACTCACACATGGTAAAGGAAATCAAAACACTAAAGGGAAGGGGGAGTTCAATCAACATCATGCTATGAGAAGAATAAAGATAATAATCAAAAGATGAACTATAAACTAGAAATGGAAATTAATTGCATAAACAATAAAAAAGGTGAGAAATTTAATACCAAACAAGACTTATATTGATGAATATGGGGGAATGTCTTCACCCAAGTCTTCAATACAAACCTCAAAAATGAAATGTAAGACTAGATTCCACAACTTGAAATGATAAACTAAACTAGATTAGGGAAATATTAGGAGAGTAATTAGGGATTAATTTGGGTTACAAATTTCTAGGGTTTCGTGCTAAAAGGAATGTTAAAAACTAAAAAACTGCTTACAAAATAATAAGGGGGGGTATATATAGGTCCCTCGAAATTAAGGAAGAAATTAGAAGAAGAGGGCGATTTTTGCGATGTTGTGTTCCCGGCCGGTCGACCGGCCGCCGGGCCTCTGACCGGCCTGGAGCACATGCGTGACTTCAGGAACTTTGCCTTCAAAATCTTCAAAAATCTTCTAAGTATGGGAAATAGTGGCCTGGGCCGGTCGACCGGCCGCCGGTCCCCCACCGGCCTGGAGCACCAAATCACTCTCTATGGCTTCTGATGTAGGCGCAGGCCGGGTAGTCGACCGGCCGCCGGTCGACCGGCCGGCACTACCTGACCCTTTTCTTCACTTTTTCAACATCTTTCATTTATAGAGCGGTGGTCTGGGCCGGTTGGCCGGCCGCCGGTCTGGGGACCGGCCTGGGCCACCTGATGACATATTTCTTCATTTTTCAACTCATCTTCGAATCCCGACTCATGCAATGTCTTTATGCACCGATTTCCTCATTTCCGCCTTAATTCCGCCTTAATTCCTGCAAATTGAGATCAATATTCATAGCGCGGGAAATCGGGAAATAAAATGCAATTAAAGACACGCAAATCCGTGTAAACGGACCAAAATGGGGACGAAAATGAGGTAAAAATGTGACTAAATGAATGCTTATCAAAGAGATCTTTCATTGAGAAGATGCGCACCTTTCTTCATCCGGAAGACGAGTACGTATTGCCACCCCCTATTAGAGAAAACCCCAAAGGTCGACCAAGAGGATCTACTACTAGGAACAAGTCATTTTTTGAACATGTAAAGAGGAAGTTTGGGACACCTGGTTCAGATGGATTGGCGACCGCTCAACAAACAACAGTTGGTGATTTTGATGAGGAGAGGGTCGGTGCACCTTTGGTATTGGCTTACACTAGGGGTCCTTTGTCAAGCTGGAATAAAAGATGGGGGGTCCCGGAGGAGATGTGGTGTTTTTTTGATGGTTGGGTGGATGTAGGTGATAATGGTCATTGTGGTTTTCGAGTATTGTCTCATGCTGCCCGGGGTCAAGAAACTGACCATCTAGTGATGCGAGAATGGTGTGCTCGAGAGATTAGGGGTTTTGAGGTGTAAAATGATTATTTTGATGCGGCCTACGTCACAAATAATGGTTTTACTATGTTTGACAACACTTTGAGGCGCATTGAATTTTCCAACAACACCGGTTGTGGTCAAGAACATTGGATGCATGACGTTGATTTGTATGTTTTCGCATCGTTGTTTAACTGGGCAATTTGTGTCATAGGTAAGGCCCCGTCTAGTCCGAGTACATGGCAATGTAGTACATTTTTGCCTTTAAGAAGTTGTCCTCAAAGTCCGGTCCCATATGGTGTTTTGTGGATTTTTAATCACAACCAACATTGGATGCGCTTGCATTGTAGTGGACCACCTAAAGAAGTTCCAATGCCTCCAATAGAGATGACTTGGGCGGGGTATAGAGAACAAAATGTTGCACACTATGAAGATTTGTACAAGACAAATTTCGAAAACTGGCATACATGTATGGGAACGACACCTAGAGTGCGCCGCACAAGAAGGGATAAGTCTTGACTGTTGTACTTGTGTAATTGATGGATATTTATGTATTATTTTTTCTTCTTTTATCTCAATTTATTTTTGATTAAATAAAATTGACGTTGACAACATTAGAATAAAGTGGATACATAAAGCTGACGGAAATTAAAATGGAGACATAAAGCTGACGGAAATTAAAGTGGATACCATTACACAATTCAAAACATAAAATAATAATAATAAAAATAAAAGTACCATTACATAATTCAAACATAAAATAATCTGAAATAATCCGTAGAAACATAATACAAATAAAATAAAACATAACTACATAATCAAACGGCGTCATGTCCTACGTCATCGTCGTCGTCGTCCTCCGTGATCCTGAAGTAGTCGGCCATATCTGTAACCAACCAATTTACACACGATGTCATCGCCTGCTCAGTAGGCTGTCTGTAGATAAGTGAGAACCTCCATGCAAGGGCTCTGCCGAACTCAGGCTCATCCAAAAGAGGCACCGTAGAAAACTTGGTACGACGGCCAGGAGGAAAGAAATACGGGTGGGAGGACTTCGTGTACCATGTCATGTAACGATCGACCGTGTCAAACGACATCACGACCGGATGTGAACGGTCTCTCAAAACGATCCTTGCCTCTGGGAGCCCCCACTCCAAATCAGGATACTCTCCATAATACAACCTATAACCCGACTTCGGTGAAGCCGGACGATGCTCAACAGCTGGAGTAATCATGGTGGTCGGGATAGGCTGGACATACCCAAACTGCCGCAAAAAACGGTCAGGCTGATATGGCTCTAATACATCAAGAAATCTAATCAACCCCAAATAAAGCGATGTCCTACAAGACCGATGTGAACCAACACCGTAAGGGGTTAAACGGATATGCTCCGCCATAAGCCCGTCGAGCCTCTGACGGTGCTCATCTCACTACAACGATATCTCGGGAAACTGACGGTTTTTCTGTCGGAAAAAAAATTCCGTCAGTGATTTTTTATGACTGACGGAAAAATAAAACTGACGGATTATCCGTCAGTAACCGTCAGTGAAAAATGGCGTGTTGACTAAGTCAAAGGCGGCAAAATTCACTTACGGGTATTGACGGAATTTCCGTCAGTAATTACTGATCCTGACGGAAAATCCGTCAGTAAGTTTCCATTTTACTGACGGAATTTTCGTCAGTATATACTAATAATGCAGTCAAACACAACCCAGTCAAAGATAGGTTCTGACGGAAATTCCGTCAGAAAGGGTTTCGAATTCTTGGTAAACTGACGGATTCCTGACGGAATTTCCGTAAGAACTCACCTGTTTATGTTGAAATCGCACGAATCAGACGTTATTCTTCATTCTTCATTTTCCCCAAAACCTAACCCCCAAATCAATTAAATCCATTTTCCGACCACCGGCTCCCTCACTACCACCGACTAACTTCTTCCGGCGACTACTTTCCGACCACCACATCCTTGGTAAGTTTAATTAACTATTTCATTCTCTTTCTTTTCTCCTTTTGTTAATTTATATGTTCTTTATTAGTTGTTTGTTGTAGATCCGACGACCACCACTAGCTACCTCCGACCGTCGACCGCCGCTACCCTTCGCCGTCACTGCTTGTCGCCGCCGCATCTTGTCGCCGCTTTCTTTGTTTATTTTCATCCTTAGGTATTATATTTATCTTTATTTTAATTTCGCCCTCCGTCTTAATCATTTGTTTGTCTTTAATTGACGTAGGATAGTAGCCATTATTTTTTTTGTTAATGAAATTTTTGTTGTTAATTTAATTTCGCCCTCCGTCTTAATCATTTGTTTGTCTTTAATTGACGTAGGATAGTAGCCATTATTTTTTTTGTTAATGAAATTATTGTTGTTAATTTAATTTCGCCTTCCGTCTTAATTATTTGTTTGTCTTTAATTGACGTAGGATAGTAGCCATTATTGTTTTTGATAATGAAATTTTGGTTGTTGTTAATATAATTTCGCCCTGCGTCTTAATCATTTGATAATAAATTTTTTGTTGTTGTTAGTAGCTAGTTATTACATGTGTTTTGTATGTCCAAATTATTACATGTGTTGATATTGACTTAGTACCCGTTCAAGAATTACTCGTTAGGAGTAATTTTTGAATAGTCCCCGTTTTGGGACTGTCTTTCTACGTTTCAAGTCACTTAGGTAGTAAACACATAACTTGTAATTTATTAATGAGGAAAGAGTTCGGTAACAATTCCTTTAATGTTTTCTGAATGCATATGTTGAGTAAATATTTATTCAACATTGTGTATTTAGAAAACAAAGGGGAATTGCTGCCGAATTTTTTCCTCATTAATAAATTACAAGTGGTGTTTACTAGTGACTTGAAACGTAGATTGATGGGTTTAGGTTGGAGTGATAAGGACCCAATTGAAGAAAATTAATTTTACTTGTTGATGAGAATAAATGTTTAATTTACTATGTGTGATTATTGATTATCATTGTTGTTAATTTTGGTGGAAGAGACACAAAGTGAGGATGAATATGAAGTGGTTGTTGAAAGGGGTGAAGGGGAGTATGACAAGGACATCGGTGAAGAAAAAGAAAAAGATGATGAAGATGAAGAAATTCAAGTACTACAAAATGAGGAAGATGAGGAAGAAGTCGGAATACTTTTTTCAGATGATGAAAGTTTGTTGATTTGTAGTGATAGTGATAGTGAGGGTCACTAGTTAATTGTAATCTATTTGTCAAAATACAATTTTCGTTACCAATTTGAAACTTTGCATTGTAATTCAAAAAATTTGCTCACGGTTTTTATATATTGAACTACCTAACAATTTCCATTGTATATAGCTTTTACTTATGGCAGGTGGATCGTTTATCAGACGAATCATAGGTGGCAGTACTAGTCGTTCTCGTCGTGCTGACGATGAGCGGAACGAGGAGGATGCTGCCTTTCAGCAGGAGCAGGAGCAGGTGGCGATCCCGACGACACAGCAGGAGAGTAACCGGATTATTCTGTCTCGCAATCCTGACATAGGCCAATGGTAAGTGTCTAATTAATATATAGAATACTTTTATTATCGCAAACTTTATTTTATTATCACTTTTACGCTAACTTCTATTATCTTTTATTATCGCGTTCGTTCTAATATGTATATTTTTCAGGTGGGACGACAAGCCGATCAAGCAATACGTTACTTGGTCTTTTATTCGTACCATAGGCCGAGAATACTTAATTAAATGGAGTGAAGCGAGCCACTACCAGCGTAGGCGGATGTGGGATTACTTTCAGGTATATTTTATTACGGTTGTATCTATTACTAAAAAGTAATTGTTTTCATTCAAAAAGTGTAGTTATACAATTTCAGCAATTACTAACAAGTTGTTTATGATGAAATAGAATCATGTGAACTCGGTCGATCCAAACTACGACCCGAAGCCTGACTGGCAGAAACATGTCACGAGGCGGATTACCTCACTTGTTAATGGCTGCAAGTATAACAAAAATAGGCCGGATTGGGTGCCTGAAAGTTGGTGGGAAAACATTAGAAATAGGCCCGAAAGCGATCCCGAATTCGCCAAGAAGTCTAACATAAACAAGGCTAATAGACGGTTTGGTGGCGAGAAAGCGGTGGGCACCCATACTCTAGGCCGGAAGAGTTGTTCCGATGCGTTTAAAGAATTGGTAAGTCCTTTATTTTTTACTTCACATACAATTTGCATATGAATTATGAAGGATTAATATTGCCGATATATCACTTAATGTTTTTATAATACTTTCAGGTTAATCCTACGCCGTACAAGTTGTTTGAGAAAACAAAAAAGAACAAGAAGGGCGAGTGGGTTAACCCTAGAGCTGGTAAGACAAACGTAAGTTTGTCTAATAAAACTAAGGAGTTTTTTTTATATCCAATTTTAATACTATTTATTAGTTTCGTTTTGTTTTGATTACTTAATGTTTTTAATTATATAATTTCTTTTTTGTGGGTTCAGGAAGCTTACACCGAGGAGATGAGTCAGCAAACGCCAACTGGCGAGACCCCAGACGAATTCCGTGCATACTATAAAGCGGCAGACGGATTCGATAAGAAGTTAAGGCTCTTCGGGGTAGGAGACAAGGGGAAACAAGTGTGGTATGATCCACCATGCAACAAAAGTGCACGCGCATCTTTCTCCTACAATCCTACAGATTACACTCAATTCGCAAGTAAGAATACTCAAATGAAGGAGCAATTGAATGCACTTGCGAATGAACGAGAACATGAGAGAGCCGCCCGACTTGCCCTAGAAGCACAAGTACGGGCAAATCAACAACAAATGGATCACCAAGCCGCGCAAATGGCTGCCATGCAAGCGGCTATGATGAGATTTCTTCCCCCGGATTTGTGCAACAACTTCCCTCCTCCACGTCCAAGAGATGACAACGCGGACGACGGGCACGGTTTTGGAGGAGCTCCCGTTACCCCCTTAGGTTAGTAATTTATCATCTACCTAAGTTAGGGAACCCGTTGAATTTGTAAAAACAAAGTTGTATGAATTTGTTTAACATTTTATGTAATGAATTTTTTTTCCATTTTCCATTGATATTTCCCTTTATTTTTATTACCTTTTGTTAATTCCCGACCATGCGGTCTATGTGAGTATGAATTACCGCTTTGCGGTGAACGTACGTATTTTCTGTATTGCAGGTTTTGTTGAAATTTTCACCGTTTAAAACAATGCAAAAAACGCATTGTGGCTGGACAGCAGGCTGCTGTATCCAGCCACTGCTCTATTAAGTACTGACGAAAATTCCGTCAGGAAAGTCGAGATTGACTTGACTTACTGACGGATTTTGTAACACCCGCAAATGTACCCTATTTTAAATAGTAAAAATATTTTACGGATACATTTCAGCGAATTTTAGTTTTAATTTGGAATTTAATTTTCCGAGTCGAATTTAGAATTTCCGAGTTCGTATTTGGAATTTCCGCGAGATTTCAAGAAAAACCCGTCTTGAGCCGTCTTTGACTTTTATTGACTTTTCCACTCACCTTTCATATACCCCCTCCTAAACCCTAACTCCCTCACACAAACACAACACAACTCATTTCATTTCTTCATCACTAAGAAACCAAAGAAACCTTGCCTCCACTTTTGATCCGTCTTAGAATCGTCATAACTCATTCGTTTCTTGCTCAAATTCACGTAAGTTCGTCTTATTCTTCCCCTTTTAGCTTCCTCTATCCGTATTGGTAATAAAATTACCGTCTTTCTCGCTTTTTAAATTATCCGTCTTTCTCAAGGTGAATGATATTCATCTTTTATTATCTAATTGTATGTAGGTGAAGACTAGGAAGGTTTAGAAACCGTTTAAAGACGCGAAAAGGTAACGGTGAAGGGTTACTCGATATCATTTACGTGTTTTAATGTGTTTTCCATGTTAGAAATCGTATTTAGAATATGATTAGTAATCTTAGGAATTGTGTTGTTGATGATGGTTGTTGTTAAGTTGATAATTGATATGAGAATTGATGAATTGTGATGATAGATGATATTTGTGTTATGCCTTAGTGAAATTGTGGTGATTTGTGTGACTCTTACCTGTCCGAATAGGACGCAGGCTGCGTCGTGGTGACGCAGGCTGCGTCATTCTCTGCCGACTGAAATTTTCCTGCACTGACCCCTTTTCGTAAAATGATCATATCTCCTTCGTTACTTGCTTGTTTTGGGCGTGTGACATCCCGTTGGAACCGTAAGAGGATAAGCTATCACCTCCATTTGGAATTTCTGCATTTGCATGTCTAGAACTCTAGTTATGACCGTTTGAAGTGGACCCTTTTTTTCGTTGGTTTCCAAACAACGTTGTTTTGGAGAGGTGATCTATGTTTTTATTCATTATGCTTCATAAACTTGTTCTAATGCTTATGTATCATGTATTGACTCATGTTTATCATATTTAAACTTATATGATTCCCTATTCTCATGTTTTGTGACGGTTTTTGGTATGTTCCCACTTTGAGTCGGTTTTTACAAAGGTTACGGTTTGAGCACTATTTTGTCTTGTGCTTTGTACTCTCATTCCCTTGGCTACCTTCCCGTTCGTAAGGCTGGAATGTCGGAACGGAGAGGTATCCTACTGCTTAAATGCATGTGTAGTGGGCATACGATGACGTTGTTGGGAGTTGAACGCTATGCGTTGATCGACCCGGCCGTCAAATGTTGTGTACTTGCGAGGTGGTGTTATTTGCATGTAGCGTACCGCTTGTTATGAGGCTTGAGCTCTTTTCCGCCTCTTTCGTGAATTGATCTACCGAATTTGGGGTACTCGGCGTCTATGATTGACCGAGTCTTGGATGCGAAATGTCATCGCATGTCGAATCGGAAAACGTTTATTCCGAGAGTCTGGCCAGGTTTAGACTAGGACCGTATTATTATCGTCGTGCTACCAGGAGGAAATTAGTCTACATATACGAAATGTAGCATCGTGTATGCGTTCAGGGAAATGTCTTATCCCGTGGATGCCTTTTAATCATACTTGCCATGTACACGGTGCTAGTGCGTTTCATTTACCGTGAGAGATGTCGTCAACATATTGTATGTTTGGATGGATGATTACATGATTGATTATTCGTGATCATTGGATGACTTGGCATGGTTTGTTTGTCGAGTCTCAATCTTATCAAACTTATACCGCTAACGGTGAGATGCAAGCCCTAGTGAGCGTATTCGGTTGCCTAAGAGTGTCTTCCCCGAGTCTTTGTATCACATGATGGATTCGGATTTGTTTCATATGCTCTTATCATTATATATTGAATTGGCTATCTATTCTTATCGTATCTCACATGTATATCTATATATGCATGCTTCTACTTTTGTATTTCCTTCTATGTACGTTTAATGTGATATGGCTGGGAGAACCCGGAGTTACTCCCCACTGATTGTGGCGTTCATGTTTTTCATGGATGAACAGGTTGCTTGCATGGATGGCTTTTTGCTTGACATTTTGGGTTCGGGTGTGAGCTAGCGGGCGTTGTCCCTGGATTAAAACACCTCTAGACGATTTTAGCTTGTTTGCTAAACACTTTTACTTGTTAACTTTTTGGAGAGACTTGTCTCTTGATGTAGTATAATTCGTACTTTAGTTTGTAATATTTGACACTCCTCGTATTCTTTCCTTGCATGTATAAAGGTTTTTAAAACTTCATATTTCCGCTATATAATTCACATGCTTGTTTGTTTTATATTTCCGCATTCGCGAGGGTTGTCACAGATTTTCCGTCAGGAAAGTCAAGATTATCTTGACTTTCCAATTGAATTGCCTGACGAAACGTCCGTCAGTAAGCCGTCAGGAGTTTCTATTACTGACGGATTTTCCGTCAGAAGTCGTTTTTTCGTTACCAATTGAAGTGACGCGTGTTACTGACGGAATTTCCGTCAGTAATTTAAATTACTGACGGATTTTAGGTGTTACTGACGGATTTTGTCCGTCAGTTTCCCGAGTTCGTTTTGTAGTGTCTAGAATCTTCTCCTCCCCCTTAAACCTAGGAACCTGTGACCAAGCCTCCACCAGTGGTCTACCCTCAACATAGTATCCTGCATGAGGTCGGAAATGGGGAAAATACTCATATATCCAAGCCTGGAGCAACGACAAACAACCGCTAAGCCCACGAGCATCTCTCCGCGACGCCATACCCAACTGACGGTACAAGTACGCCAATGTCGCAGCCCCCCAAGCATACTTACCAAAACTATCCAAGTCATCAAACAAATGAAGCATCCGGGCCACTACCCTATCACTAGACTTGTTCGTGAACAATGTCTGTCCAACCAACAACATCAAATACGCCCTCAGCGACTCATCATGGCGACCCGTCTCCACAACCTCCCTCAACTTCTGAGTCGACATCCCACCACTCCTATAATATGGTGGCTCGACATCCTGAACTGCCAGCCCAAATAAAGTAGCCATCTTCTCCCTCAAGCCTTCATCCTCCCTCGTGCTACCCTCCTCCTGCTCCACCATACCCTCCACAAAAACCCTAGCGCCACTCACCTTTATCCCTAGAATACGCTGAACATCATGTAATAAGATAGTGATCTCTCCAAAAGGCATATGGAAACTGTTAGTATCCGGCTGCCACCTCTCTACAAATGCACTACATAGATTTTCATCTATGCCGGTGGTCACACAACTCCTCAAAACACCAAGCCCACTCTCACTAACTCTCCGGGCAACCAGCTCGGCACCTTCATCCCGTTCATAGCCTCCATACAACCGGGCCTCTCGTAACACTTGAGCCACGATCTCGCCGGCTTGGCCTCCGTCCAACTACTATAAGCCACGTGCCCACCGAAACTACGTAAGACGTTGAGGTGAACCGGTCCACCCTCAACCACGCCACTAAGACGCCAAGACAAATCCCTCTTCGTCTTCTTCCTCCCCGTGCTAGATGAACCCTGACTAACCGGCACCTATCGTCCTCTACCAACCTGTACCACCGTCTTACCTGTTGGTTCGGCTGCCTGGTTCTCTATAAAACACTCGTCATCGGGCTGCTCTGCCGCCCCCTCCGACTCAGATCCTGAACCGCCGTCAACATTACCATCATCAACGGCACCTACCCTATAAAAAACTGACGGAAAAACTGTCTCGCTCACAGCAGGCGGGGTCGTAGGGGAAATGTCCATGCCCTCTGACCGAGTAGGACGAAAGACAACTCCGGTTTGACGCACTCCGGGTACACGCCGCTTAGATGCCGTCACTTTTCGGCCTTTCGTACGATCAGGTAGCACCATAATGTTTTTTTCTTTATCCATCTGCATGTAAAATAATATAATGTTATGAAATAATGAATAACATATGAAATAACTTATAACATATGAAATAACGAATAAAACATTATTTCAACAGTTATCAAAAACGTATAAAACATTATTTCAATAGCGATCGATAACTTTACGAGAAAAAAATATAAATTTTACACGAATTAAACTACATATGTTTTAGAAAAAATATAAATTTACGAGAATAATACGTCCATCAATAACAAAGAAAAAAAATGTCGACGCCCTACACCAACGTCCAGTTTGGACGTTGGTGTCAGTGACCAACGTCCAGACTGAACGTTGGTGTCACTGACCAACGTCCAGACTGAACGTTGGTCACTGATACCAACGTTCAGTCTGGACGTTGGTATCAGTGACCAACGTTCAGTCTGGACGTTGGTATCAGTGACCAACGTTCAGTCTGGACGTTGGTCACTGACACCAACGTCCATCCAACGGCTTATTCAACCTCAATTGCGTCCAAACTCAATCCAACAACAATCAAAACCCGTCTTCAACAACACAACCCAATCACTAAACTAATTCTAATTATAATTTGAAAAACAAACAACAATTTACTAACAATAACTACTAATTCACTAATTAAAAGAAGGAAACTTACTTGAACACAATCAAAACCCGTCTTCAACAACACAACACAACACAATCACTAAACTAATTCTAATTCTAATTTGAAAAACAAACAACAATTTACTAACAATCACTAAACTACTAATTCAAATAATAACTAACTAAAAGAAGGAAACTTACATGAACAAGGGGTAGGGTAGCGGCGGCGAACAAGGGGGCTGACGACACTGTGGTGGTGGGGGTGGGGGCGGTGGTGGGGGTGGTGGGTGGTGAGACAAGAGTGAAAGAAATGTGGGTTTTGGGAAGAGAGTGAAGGAAATGTAAGGTAAGGGTAGTGACCGTCTTTTTTATAAAAAACGTCGACGATGTTTTATAAAACGTCGACGATGTTTCGTAACCCGGTTTCTAAATGACATGGGATGAGGTGGTATTTCAGGTTGGGCTTAATTACAAAGGTTAGAATTTGGATTGGATTTGGCTAAATTCCAATTCAAATCCAAATTTTGATCACAAATTCTCATTTTAGACGGGACGATCCTTCTTAAGCTTAAAACGGGTTAAGTCACTTTCATAAGAAATAAGTGGGAGGACAAGAGGGAGGCACATGAAGCTCCCCACTTGTCCCCCTACTTGCTCCTTGTGAGAGGGGTTTCACCCATCTTAAAAGAGACTTTCTGAATTTTGATGGTTCCCAAACATGGAATTTGGGTTAAATCCGTAATTGGAAATGAAACACTTATTCCCAAACAGGCTATTATAGAATTTGTGTTTTGAGTAAGGATCCGTCACAAGCTTGTGACATATATGATCGATCACCTACAAATAAGAATTTGTGATTAAATTGAGTAGGAAAGAATATAATATAAGCAGTAAGTCTTGTTTTAGACCGTCTGAAATAAGACGAGAGTAAAATGTACCATTTTTTAAATACTCTCTCCTAGTCATTCATTTCTTCCTCTTTCACTTTTACACCAAAATTAAGGAAATGAATTTGGACCACACAAAACACACTATCCCACATACAAATGAATTTAGACCACACAACCCCACATCCAATAAGGGAAAGAGGAAAGAAAACCCGACTTACCCAATAAGGAAATAGGGAAGAAATGGCCGACTAGGAGGGAATATAATGTAACCATCTAATGACAAAATATTATTACTAAAGCTGCCAGCTTTTACCTGAAAATAATGGTAACATTTTATCAGAAAATTATAATATTTTGTTGTAAAGTGGCTACATTTAGTTCGTCTAATTTCAGAAGGGAAATAGTTAAAACGGAAAATAGCCCGTCTGAAATAAGAATTTATAGAATATAAGATGTGTATTTTTAATGGCCGGTGAAAGGAAAGGCATTAATATGCATGACTAATTGCATATTTGTATGGACCAAAAACCTTTCTTGAGCTACGGAGTACTCTATTTCAGACTTTCAGTACCTATGAACGTCACCGCACACGTATTATCCCAACACACGCGTCAGTCTCTAAATTCAGCCGAATGTTCAAAATCCACAAGGGATGTTAATTCTTCTTTCACGTAAGTCGGATTTTACGTCGTCTAAATTCAATTGCACTTAGGATAGAATATTTTGTGTGATCAAATTCATTTTTTTAATTCTTATGTTTAAAATAAAAGGGAACAAATCAACAATTAAAAGAGAGTGTTAGGTTTTTGGCCTATTTATGAATGTGAGGAATCTTTAGTACAAGTACTATTTTAACTATATAAGAGAAAATATAGCTATTAAAAATCTTATTTAGTTCATCCTCATAAATAGAAGAATATCAAATTTTTATAATTTTTAACTCTATAACTAAAGATATTTACTATGATAAAAACGACTCAAATGTAATAAAGTCAATGTCATTTTCTGAGTGGATGGGATAAAATCATGATTTAGGCGAAAAAATTAGTCATTTAATATTTTTTTAGTAGATAAAAGATTATCAAGTAGCAACTATATATTCCCTTCTATTCTCAATATTCTTCCCTATTTTCTTTTCGGTCCATTCAGGTTTTCTTCCCTATTTCTATTTTTTGCCTATCTTTTATTAATATAATAAACCCACTAGTGTACTATATTAATATAATAAACCCACTAATGTACTAATTTTAATACCTTCTCTCCAATTACTTAGATCCACTAGTGTACTATATTGGGAGGAATATTGAGAATAGGAGGGAGTATAAGATAATTGTCTTTTTGAAGCTTAACTAAAGTTATAACGACCATATTAGGACCGTATTCGTGTCCTAATATGGTCGTTGAACAAAGTAGGAATACGATAGTATCGTAGAAGGTTCGAGAGTCGAGACAATGCACAGAAAAGCAAAAGGGCAAATTGGAGTTTATTACTACACAGTCCGTACTATAAGTAAGGCTCTTGGGATAGAAGCTATTTTCACTATCATTTCAATTCTTAATCAATTCTGTTTTGCCTTAAAAATCTCGAAAATCCGTTACTAAAAATCACATCTAAAGACAATAGCAATTAGCAATGGCGGTGAAGGTCCATGGAAGCCCAATTTCGACAGCAACACTCCGTGCTGTGGTTGCTCTTTATGAAAAGGAAATTGATTTTGAATTCGTAACTGTTGATATGAAATCCGGTGCACATAAACATCCTCAATTTCTCGCTCTTAATGTATGTTTTTCATTCATGCGTTTCTTTTGTGTTTCATTTCTTCCTTTCACACTTTTTTTACAACAATCTGTATTTATCATTCATTTATCGGAAATGAAGCGAGTGAACATGTATAACTTTCAGTTGGTTTGGTTAGTACTTGGTAGATATTAGATCCGACCCGAGAAACCAAAATTAGTTGCCACTTTTCGTCTAAAGCTTCAGACGGGCATATGTGACTATTTTAGGCTAAAATGGAAGTGGTTACATAATCTCATTTCATTGTTTTAGACCAAAATGGCGCGTCTGAACAAAGAACAACCGCAATTTTAACTGTGAATCAAACGGTGTCTAAATTAATGTTGTCGGCAGTATAAAGATCAATCCCATAATACAGCTGTTGTTTTTTATAAACGAGACGACTCACATACTCCTTGCTTGAATGAATGCAGCCATTTGGTCAAGTACCTGCTCTTGAAGATGGAGACATTAAAGTTTTTGGTGAGATTACCTCTTTTTGATTGTTTTTGTCAACACCGACTTTAGTTGTTAAACTACTCTAACAGTCATTTCACATGAAAAGTTTTGTAGCAAAGTTGTTATGTCCCATAACTGCCAATTATCGTTTTAGCTAAATAATACTCTTCGCTGTTCTAATCATGATTTCGTGTCAAATTAGAGTCGAGGGCTATTACAAAGTACATAGCATCTGCATACGAAAGCAAGGGAACTCCATTGCTGTGCAAGGACAAGAAGCAGATAGCGAACCTAGCTATCTGGTCAGAGGTTGAGGCCCATCAATTTGACCCAGTTGCTAGCAAACTTGCTTGGGAGCTCTTCTACAAGGGCTTATTCGGAATGCAGACTGACGCGGCTGCTGTTGAGGAGAATGAAGCCAAGTTGGTGAAGGTCCTTGATGTGTATGAGGCTCGCCTGGCGCAATCCAAGTACTTGGCTGGTGACTCCTTCACATTGGCTGATCTTCAACACTTGCCTGCCTTGCACTACTTGTCAGGAACCAAAGTGAAGTCGCTTTTTGACGAGCGTCCTCATGTGAGTGCTTGGTGCAAGGATATCTTGGCTAGGCCTTCTTGGGAGAAGTCCCTGGCTCTCCAAAAGCAGGGTTAATGATCGTGGTTATGTAATACATGTTATTTTGGCCAGACTTGCTTCTTAAAGCTTCTGTTTTCCGTTTTCTGTTTTCTGTTTTCTGTTTTCTGGTGTCGTATCTCGTGTCTGCATTTTAGGGTACTTCGCTAGAGTATTCTAATAAATTACAATAATCATGATGCTATATCGTTTGAAGTTGCTTTGGCATATTAGTGTTCGAGTGTACTCTTTTAAGATATAAAGTGTTAAATAACTCGCAAAAATACAAATGTATCAAGGCGTTTGGTTCGCACCTGGAATTGGAACTGGAATGGTAAAGGGAAATAAGTGGAAAGGAATGCATTATCTTAAACTCGCTACTTATTTGATATGATATGGGTAAGGGGATGGAAAATAAGACCCAAATTCATCAACCACCCTAAACCATAAACGCTACCAATTAACCATTTGACGCCCACGTCACTATTAATGATACTAAGTCATCATAGTTAGTTAAGTCAATTAGCACATGTCTATTTGGTATCCTAATCTAATGTAACTAGTTTAGTCAATGTTGTTGTAACTTATCCCACGTAAATAGCTTATTGTTAGCATTAGGTTTAGGCTATTGTTACTTCACTGTATTCTATTTATTCTATGCTTGTAACTAAGTTTTATTCATCAATACAAACACAATTATAAACATATTCTTTACATGCATGGTATCACGATCCACATCGATCCCAACGATCAAACCCTTCCTCACTGTTATTCTTGTTCTCGGCTTACTCATGGCATCCAACACCAACAACACGATTCCCAACACCGCTGAACCCAACAAACCCCTCGTCTCACTATCCTTCCCAACGTGCACCAAACTGACCGCAACTAGCTATCGCTTTTGGCAATTTCAGATTACCCGACTCCTTCAAGGCTACGGGTTATTCTCGTACCTTGATGGAACCACCACCGCACCTACCGAAACCATCATCACCACCCCGATTGACGCCAAACCGAACCTGAACCCCATTCCAAACCCTGCCTATCACACCTGGTTCCACCAAGACCAACTCATTCTTGGCGCCCTCGCTGGTACTCTTGGCGATTCCATCTCTTCGATAATCTTAGACGCTACTACCTCCCACGAAGCTTGGCAAATTTTAAAAACCACCTACGCTAACCCTTCACGAGGCCACATTCTTCAACTTAAAAATCGACAACGTCGCACAACTCTAGGTGACAAATCCATCTCCGAGTATATTCTTGCTATCAACGCTTGTACTACCCAACTTGCCCACCTTGGAAAACCCATGGATATCGAGGACATAACTACCCATATAATTAATGGTCTCGGCCAAACACTTTACAAATCCGTCATCGATGCCGTGCGTGCTCGAGACACACCCATTAGCCTTGAGGTCCTTCACGAGAAATTAATTCAACAAGAATTAATTATCCAAACCCAATCCTCAACCACACCTGCCTTTACCCCGTCGGCTCATGCTGCCGTGGCTCGCCCTTACCCCAACTCCAACCACCAGTCTCGGCCACATCACCAGCCTGCTGCCCAGCCTACCCAAAACCGACAACCTCACTACAACAACAACCGCGACAACTATAATAACCAACCAAAACCGTTCAAAGGAAAATGTCAATATTGTCGCTCCATTGGTCATGTCATCAGTGCTTCTCCTGATTTTAAACGCGACTAACAACAAATAAATGCAGTTAGGGAAGTAAGGGGTCGATCTCGGGGAGACGGGAGATACTTGTGAAAAGATATGATTAGAATTTTAACTTGTATAATTGTCACAATGGTTATTACTAATGCTAGAAAACTAAAACAATAATTAATGACTCAATATAGAAAAGGATCTAGGGAAGTAGGTTCACACATGTAGATTAATATACTGATGAAATTGGATTTAGGATATGCAAATAATTCATTGTGAGTTCGTAAGAATGATGTGTTCATTACAATCATAGATCAGATGGTTTTAAAGGCATAATTTCTTTTATCCATTTATCATCGTTAGCTATCGTTAGCTATCGTTAGCTATCGTTACAATCCAAACATGCATAGACACAATGTTTTAAAGGCATAATTTCTTTTATCCATTTATCATCTTTTAATCAATCTAACATGGCTATCCTACACCCTAGAAAACGACTACTTATGCATGATTAACAATGAAAGGGAAACTAAGATTATAAAACTAAGAATGGTAAACATGATAAAGGAAATACTAAAAGAAAATGAAACTATAATGTAAACACGAGAATAAAGATTACCGGAAAGGATGAGCAAAGATTGAAATGGAACAAGAACTTGAATAGGAAATGCAAACCCGAAAACTTGAGTTCCAATTACAAGTAGGACCATACAAACTTAGAACTAAACTAAACTAAACTAGAGAAAACTAAAAATAAACTAAACTAAGAAAGATGAGAGAAAGAAGAAAAACTAAACTAAAGAGAGAAGTGTTTGTTTTTGTACATCTTAGTTGCGTGGAGGCTAGGCTATTTATAGGGTTGAGAGGTTGCTCAAATGTGTCCAGATTCATCCCCTAGACAACCTAATAAAGCTCCATTAAGGCTTGCATTAAAGAGAGGTTGGTCAAATGTGTCCAGATTCATCCCCTAGACAAAGCATTTAATCATTCATTTAAGCTTGGTAGAAGAAGAGCCAAGAAACGTCTAAGCAGCAAACATACCCGATCGGGTAAGTGGAAATCCGATCGGGTAAGTGTGCAAGATGGAATTTTCCGTCTCTTCCAATTTCATCCTTGGGCACGGAATCCTATGTCTTGGTCTTGGTCAATGCAATACGTAATTGGGCTTGGGCTAGTCTTCCTTTGACTTGGGTTGATGTTTCCTTTTGAAGTTCAAAGCCAAAGTCCAAGATAAATCCACTTGAGGAAGGATGTAGCGTAATCGTAATCAAATCGTGAAATGGCTATCATCGATTCCTCATAAACTTGTACTCTAGTGTCTATGCTCCATAAAGTAGGAAAATATAGCAAAACCGCTTCATTTCCTATAAAACGAGACAAAACACGCAAAACAACTAGAATAGCAATATTAGCTCGTTAATCACTTAACAAAGTGCATAAATCGTATAGAAATCGAGCTAAAACGGGGGATAAAATCATACAAATATTCACTTATCAAACTCCCCCAAGCTAAACCCTTGCTTGTCCTCAAGCAAGCATACAATAACAAACATGACAAGGACAAGGGCGACGAGCAACAATCAATCCAACCAAATGCAAATCCCATCAAGTAGCTTATAGAGCACAATGAAACACATCCCGAAACAACGTGGGCATATGGGAAAATGCAAAACATGGTTGAGATTTACATAACGGCGCAGCATAAGGAACATCAAGTAGACTTTTCGGCTCTTGCATGATCTTTTGACAATGGACTCTCACGGTGCACTTAACACTCAAATTTTTATATAAATCAAGGAAATATTATTTTATATTTGAGTGGCACTCTCCTATCTACGACTCATGAGAATGCGCCCGCAATCTAATATGGTAAACATTCCAAAACTACAAGTCAAAACAATCATGAAAAGCATAGAAAGAAGCCAAAAGCAAGAAGAAGGCTATGGGAGATGGGTAACAAAGTGGACAAATGAATTATGGTAATGTGGAGCTAAGGTCAAGCTAGCAACATACCAATTATGCAAGGATGCTCAATCAAAACTCGGAACCATTCCCAAGAAAATAAAACTAAGCCAAAAATAGCAAATTGGCTTATACTCATGGCAACACAAGAGTGAATTTCCCAACTTTTTGAATTTCGGATCATGGAAATAACACTCACAACTTCTTCTTCTTTTCATAAACCATTTTTTTTTCTTTTCAATACATGCTTCTTTCTTTCTTTTCATTCTTTCATATTCAACATCATTTTTTTCATTTCTTTTTCTTTTCATTTTTTTTTTCATTCTTTTTTTTTTCTTTGAACTCTCTTTTTTTTCTTTTTCTTTTTCTTCGGCACGGCAATCAGTAATTCCGTCCAATCAAGATCACTTTGACATAACTTGAACAATATCCCAAATGAGCACCCAAACACAAACGGTATAGCTACTAACTTAACAAGGTAGGCAATATTTTTACATGTAGCTAATGAAATGTGAAACAATGTGAAAAGGGGCTAAATTTAGGCAATGGATTCAAAGTGAATTGCTTCAAATATTTTTTTAAATCATGAATCTAATGCTCACTAGAAATGGAATGAAAACCAAACTTGTGCGTTTTTGATGTGATGCAAATCATAAGGAGAAACTACACACACCTAATTGGGATCGGGTGTAGATGTACCGATCACTAGAGGCTCTACCTTACCGTATATGTAGTTTGCCAAAGTCAAGATCAAGCCTAATAAGTCTAAAATCAATCCCTCACCCACTGTGTACAAGACATCCCCATGTATGCAAAATCCCGTCAAAAGCGTGAAACATTGGCTAAAAAGCTACAATAAGGGAAATGCATTGAGGAATGACATTATGAACAACACAATTAGGTGGACAAAACAAACAACTTTTATTAAAAAAATTTATAATTTTTTTTTTTTTTTTTTGGATTTTTCAAAATTTTCAAATTCAATAAACAACTAAACTAAATAAACAACGACACAAACTAAATCCCTTCCCCAAGCTAGAATAACACATTGTCCTCAATGTGCGAAACGGGTTTAAGCGCAGACAACACAAAGAAGGACAACATAACCAACAAAGGAATGGGGGACGACTCAACAAAATGGTAAAGAAAGAAAAGAAAACATACAACCGTGCAGCAGCTCCCCCAAGCTAGCTTGAAAACGGGGGCAAAGTACAACACAAGCACCAAAGTACCTGTGATGAACAAGCTACTACAATACTAGATAAAATTATTGTCTTATTGTCAAAGCTATTAGAACCAAAACCAAATGAATTATTTAAAAAAAATTTAACATTATTAAATTGTCCAACAAAAATAATTTATTTCATAACAAAAATATAATAAAACACGGGTTGCCTCCCGCGAAGCGCTGGTTTAACGTCTCGCTAGACTCTTTATTAATGAAAATCATTCTTTGTGCCTTAAAAAACATGTCAATGCCCTTAGAAGTCGATCATATACCTGCGCATGAGGTATACAAAAACATATGTAAGCAATTGACAAGATATAGGCATGAAATATTGAAGGTAAGAATTGATATATCTTATCATTGTGCGCATGACAAACTTCATAGATGACCACTGAACTGCTCCACTCGTCAGTGAGAGATGGAGTGAAATGTTTAAGATCATGGAACAAACATTAGTTCCCAAAATATCATTAGTGGACTCTAATTGGGGGTAGGGTGAATCAAAGGAGTGGGAATCAAAAATGGGTGGTTGATCCCACTTAATTTCAAGGCTAGGTTCACAAAACCCAGTATCATTTTCAAATAAATCTGGAATATCCTTAGCGAAAGGATTTTCAAAGAAATCTGATGACTCGATCGACGACTCTCCATTGGAGTCACAAATGGGCTTAACAACATCCTTGTCTAAAGTCTCGACTACCATATGGTCAATATCAATAATGGGGGTCTCAAAATTGTCAAATGGAACGACACCAGAGTGACTTTCAATAGAAAAGGTTGGACCATCATCATCGTCATCTATTAATTCATATGATTGGGGAGAATTAGACTCACATGAGGGGGCTGAAAAAGCATAGGAGAAAATAGACTCACATGGGGGTGGTGAAAAAGCATAAGGAAAATTGATTGGCTTACATTTTTTAAACGTGGGTTCTTCCTTTTGCCCTTTGAGTATTTGAAGTTGAGCCCTGATTTCATTGATTTGCTCTTGGATTCTCAACCGCCGGTGCGTTTCATCCCAAGATTGGGATGCCATAAAGTCCAAGAAAATCCAAAGTTCCTCTCCTCTCTTCTGATAAAAACTTCCACCACTCAATTGCATAGCCAGGCTATGACACTCATTGAGCATTCCATGAAGCACGACATCTCTCATATAGGTCTCATCAAGGGTATACCCAAGAGAAGTAATATGGTTAGAATAGCTATAAAATCGGTCGAGGTATTCATGGAAAGGTTCATTCTCGCATTGTGGTGGTTGAAAATAGATAGTCATTGAGAGAAAATAAAGTAATCCCTTTGAAAGAAAATATTCCTATTACCTGAAAGGAGTCACTACACTACAAGGAAAAGGTGAGAAAAATCTCAAGGAACAAGTGTTCCTCGAGACAAAAGAAAAGAGATAAAAAAAGAAAAAGACAAGGTAAAACTCTACTAATCACAAATAAACAAAACCGTGCTCCCCGGCTACTGCGCCAAAATTTGACAGGGTTGTCGCGTACCCTAATCAAAGATAAATAACCCTTGGCTAGGCTAACAACAAATAAATGCAGTTAGGGAAGTAAGGGGTCGATCTCGGGGAGACGGGAGATACTTGTGAAAAGATATAATTAGAATTTTAACTTGTATAATTGTCACAATGGTTATTACTAATGCTAGAAAACTAAAACAATAATTAATGACTCAATATAGAAAAGGATCTAGAGAAGTAGGTTCACACATGTAGATTAATATATTGATGAAATTGGATTTAGGATATGCAAATAATTCATTGTGAGTTCGTAAGAATGATGTGTTCATTACAATCATAGATCAGATGGTCTAGCAGACTTTTAGGCGATTTACTAGGTCTTAATCTACCATGTCATGCTTTGTCTATTCAATTCACGTATCTCTACCTTGGAAAAGAATTCCATTTTAGTCAATGATTTTGGCCATAAATCGTTAGCTATCGTTACAATCCAAACATGCATAGACACAATGTTTTAAAGGCATAATTTCTTTTATCCATTTATCATCTTTTAATCAATCTTACATGGCTATCCTACACCCTAGATAAACGACTACTTATGCATGATTAACAATGAAAGGGCAACTAAGATTACAAAACTAAGAATGGTAAACATGATAAAGGAAATACTAAAAGAAAATGAAACTATAATGTAAACACGAGAATAAAGATTAACGGAAAGGATGAGCAAAGATTGAAATGGAACAAGAACTTGAATAGGAAATGCAAACCCGAAACCTTGAGTTCCAATTACAAGTAGGACCATACAAACTTAGAACTAAACTAAACTAAACTAGAGAAAACTAAAACTAAACTAAACTAAGAAAGATGAGAGAAAGAAGAAAAAATAAACTAAAGAGAGAAGTGTTTGTTTTTGTACATCTTAGTTGCGTGGAGGCTAGGCTATTTATAGGGTTGAGAGGTTGCTCAAATGTGTCCAGATTCATCCCCTAGACAACCTAATAAAGCTCCATTAAGGCTTGCATTAAAGAGAGGTTGGTCAAATGTGTCCAGATTCATCCCCTAGACAAAGCATTTAATCATTCATTTAAGCTTGGTAGAAGAAGAGCCAAGAAACGTCTAAGTAGCAAACATACCCGATCGGGTAAGTGGAAATCCGATCGGGTAAGTGTGCAAGATGGAATTTTCCGTCTCTTCCAATTTCATCCTTGGGCACGGAATCCTATGTCTTGGTCTTGGTCAATGCAATACGTAATTGGGCTTGGGCTAGTCTTCCTTTGACTTGGGTTGATGTTTCCTTTTGAAGTTCAAAGCCAAAGTCCAAGATAAATCCACTTGAAGAAGGATGTAGCGGAATCGTAATCAAATCGTGAAATGGCTATCATCGGTTCCTCATAAACATGTACTCTAGTGTATTTGCTCCATAAAGTAGGAAAATATAGCAAAACCGCTTCATTTCCTATAAAACGAGACAAAACACGCAAAACAACTAGAATAGCAATATTAACTCGTTAATCACTTAACAAAGTGAATAAATCGTATAGAAATCGAGCTAAAACGGGGGATAAATTAGTACAAAATATCACTTATCACTTATCACCTACTCACACTCTTATTTTTAATAATGTTCTTGTTGTTCCCACTATTTCCCGTAATCTGCTTTCTGTTTCGTAATTCTGTCATGATAATCATGCCACTGCCTCATTCTCACTAACTTCTTTTTGTTTTAAGGAAACTTCGACGGGGGCGACTCTCCTTCTAGGGCCGTACCATGAAGGCTCCTACCAATGGCACTCGTCTTCACCACGACCACACGCACACTCGGCCATCTTCAACTCTAGCAACTTGTGGCACAACCGCTTAGGCCATCCCTCTTTAGCTACATTAAAGTTCTTAAACTCCACCTTTAATTTCCGTATTTCAAATTTCTTGCACTGTAATGCGTGTCTTGTTAATAAAAGTCACAAGCTTCCTTTTTCCGCTTCAACCTTAACATCAAACGAACCCCTCGACCTTATTTTTTCCGATGTTTGGTGTTCACCTGTCCCGTCAATCGATTCATTCAAATACTATATTATATTTGTCGAACATTTTCACATTATTTTTGGCTTTATCCAATAAAAAATAAATCCGACTCATTAAAAATCTTCAATCAATTCAAAGCTATTGTTGAGAATTATTTTAAGAAACCAATAAAACTGTTTTATTCCGACAATGGCGGCGAATACAAAACAATCACACCAACTCTACTTAATGCGGGCATCACTCGTCTCAATTCCCCGCCTCACACTCCCGGGCACAATGGTTTTGCCGAAAGGCGACACCATCACATTGTTGAAACGGGTCTAGCTCTTCTTACTCAAGCTCAAATGCCTCTCTTGTTTTGGCCACTTGCTTTCTCCACCGCTACATATCTCATAAACCGTCTACCAACCACCACGCTAAATAATCAATCTTCCTATAAACTCTTATTTAATCAACATCCCAATTATCAAAAACTCCGTCCCTTCGGGTGCTTATGTTATCCGTGGCTCCGACCCTACAATCATCACAAACTCGAACCCAAATCCCAACCCTGCATGTTTGTTGGCTACTCTAGCACCCAAAGTGCCTATCTTTGCTTAGAGCCCGTCTCCAAACGCCTCTACACCTCTCGCCATGTCCGCTTTATTGAAACTCAATTTCCATATGTCGATCTTACCAAATTGAGTCTCTCCACCCTACCATCCTCGGACAAATGGTGCACCTTATCCATTCCCCCCCCACAAGCCAACAATTCCCTCTTCCCGATTCGCTTATTGAATTCATGGCGAATGTGAACTTGGGCCTACAAACGGCCGTCGAGGACCGGCAAGAGCTTCACCGGAAGCTTGATCGGGTCTACTACGACCAGTCGGTGGCTCAATTTCCCGTTTACGATGATTTCATGAGACGGGGATACAACCACCCCTCCGGCCTTCACCCTCGCTTCTACCTTCCTCCCGATGGAGGATATATGACCCAAGATGGCTCCGTAACCTACGGTGACATTCGTGTCACCCAAGATTATTGGAGCGATACTATATTCCCGCCCCCACCCACGCATGATGAGGGCAAAAATGCCCATTGGTACGGGGCTCCCCCACAACACTCGGGGGAAGTTTTCATCGCGGGAGATGGGACGGTGGTGGG
>JAIUZE010014570.1:0-42569 GCA_022085475.1 Heliosperma pusillum | reverse complement strand
TTGATATATGATTATTTTGGACCGTTTCCCCTCCTTATTTTCTTTTGTTTCACCGCATTTAGTTTTGTTTGGCGTCGGTTTTATCGTATTTTGGCCCTCATCTCGTGTACTCTCATACCATTTAATTCCGTCTCAATTCACAGGAAATATGTCAAGACAAGGACGAGACGGGATGAGAACCGAGAAACCGTCACAAAAGCTAAACTCAATGAAGAAAGGAAGAAAAGGAGAGGAAGAAGAAGTCAGTGGAGCTCAGCCGGTCCAGGCCACCGGCAGCCGGCCAGCCGGCTGAGCACCCAAGGCTCTTACTAAGGAAGGAAGGAGGGAAGAAAAGAAGAGAAGGAGCAGAGGGGCTCAGCCGGTCCAGGCCACCGGCAGCCGGCCAACCGGCTGAGCACCCCCTTTACACTTGACAAAACCTCAAAACTTGGAAGATCATCAGGTGGTCTCAGCCGGTCAAGCCCACCGGCAGCCGGCTGACCGGCTGAGACCTATCTATCATGAAGAAAAGTTGAGTTTTGAAGTCAGTGGGGCTCAGCCGGTCAAGGCCACCGGCGGCCGGTCGACCGGCTGAGACCTCCACTCCGCATTTCCACCTCCTTTCTTATTTTGAACCCTAAATCTCACCAACCTATATATACCCCTCTCCTAATTCATTTTAGACACACAACCCTAGACATATAAACCCTAGATTTTAGCCTTCAATATTCCCAATCATTACTCTAATCCTTTGTTAATTAGCACTAATTACTCTAGTTTTCTACTTAGTTATTTTTAGATCTAGTCTTTCCTTTAGTTGTTTTTGAACAATTGGGTTGTAACTTGAAGAGAAGAAGACATTCTTATTTGGTTATTAATCCAAGTTCCATCCTTTATTACAAGTTTTGGTATAATTCTTCATCCTTATTTTCATTACTAGTCTTTTAATTACTTGTTCTTGCTTATTTGTTTAGTTTTTATGTTGAATATGCCTTCCTTTGTTTGTCCCATATCAAAGGTTTCATCTTTAGTGTTCTTCATCATTAGTATGAGTGAGTAGTGTTAGACTAGGGGAAGATGGGTGATTTAATGTGAGTTTATGGGTTGATTATGGTATTTGGGCATAAAGATTAAGTCTTTTGGTAGTCTATTTGTTTTGTGCACACAAGGTATTTGTTGAAATGCTTGAATGAGTAGTTTGAGTATTTTCTCATGTTTTATTGCTAGTTTGAGTGAGAGCTTGAACTTGTATTGTTGTTGTGTGTGTTTTGGATGTTTAGGGAGAGGTTAGGGCGAGAACCCAATCGAACCTTAGACTAGGGCTTGTCTCGCATCGAGAGTTGGAGGCTTGTTCTTTAATCCGTCTTACACCGAGAGGTGGAGACATGTTTAGACTATCTTTAGACTAGTCCTAATCCCCCACCATAATTGACTCATACTTGCATTAATGAACCCATCCACCCTAGTTCCTTTTAATTATTGTTTTTACATCGTATCTTTACCTTCTTGTTAGCCTAGTTTATTATTATTCATCTTCAACTTGCTACTAGCTAGAACTAAACTAGAACTTAATTAAACCGCCTTAGAACCATAATTACCGTCCCTTGGGATACGACCCTTGCAATACCCAACGAATACTCGTTCGCTTGCGAGGTTACGTAAAACTCCATCACCTTCACGCGTATTGCGACGCAGATTAGGGGGGTGACCCCTCGGATTATGTGTCCACTCCTGGATATCTTGTCTACTTAGGTGGGAACCCCATTTCTTATTCTTCTAAAAAAGAGCGTGCGCTTTCTCGATCATCCACGGAAGCTGAGTTTCGTGGAATTGCTGATACAACTGCTGAACTGCTGTGGCTTCATTCTCTTCTTCATGAGCTTGGTGTTGCTACTATTACTGCACCCACTATTTACTGTGATAATTTAAGTACAACTCACTATTCCGCCAATCCGCTGTTTCATTCTCGAATGAAACATCTTGCCATTGCGTTTCACTTTGTCAAAGAACATGTCCGTCAAGGTACTATTCGAATACAACATATTTATGGCACGGACCAGCTAGCCGACACACTAACGAAGCCGTTACACAAGCCTCGATTTCTTGAATTGTCTTCCAAGATTGTTCTACGTCTTCGCCCGTCCATCTTGAGCGGGAATATTAATGATACTAAGTCATCATAGTTAGTTAAGTCAATTAGCACATGTTTATTTAGTCTCTTAATCTAATGTAACTAGCTTAGTTAATGTTGTTGTAACTTATCCCACGTAAATAGCTTATTGTTAGCATTAGGTTTAGGCTATTGTTATTTCACTGTATTCTATTTATACTTTGCTTGTAACTAAGTTTTATTCATCAATACAAACACAATTATAAACTTGTTCTTTACAGTCACTCCCTCGTCAGTGCCACGAAATCCTCATCGTCGGAGCCCTCCCATGTCGGCCAATGCATCCCCGTGCCTACATCATGAACTACTTTTCCCAGAAAACTAGGCAAGATTCTAGTCTCTTCAATAGGACGGTATCTAAATTCAAAACTACATGTTCTTAAACTACTGTGTCATCTTCCGGCCTAGAAGCCCGTCCCTTTCTATCATTGTTTGAGTACAATGTTCACAAGACATGGTGTGCGTAACAGAGGGGCAAGGAGAGCGCGCCGGCGAGCGGCGTCACATGCATTAGCGTTAGTCGAATGTAGTGGGGCGACGACAGAGAGGGATTGTTATTGTGGTGGTTATTACATGGTGAGTCAAAATGGGGAAAATAAGTGAGTTAGAGGAGAAAGGGAATCCTATTTTATTGGGCTATGCCCGCCGCGCCATCCATGACCGGGATTAGACTTGTTAAAATATTACCCGATCAGAAAAACCGATTGAAAACCGCCCTAAAATAATCCGATCGAAGCCGACCCGAAAAAACTTGAAGACGACGCGATCCGATAATTACCTGCAAATTTAGGGTCAAGACCCGATCCGACCCGTTAATGGAAAACTTTATTAAAATTTAGTACTTAAAGCAAATAAACCAATATAAAATGATTAAAATAATCGAAGTTTCAAATTTTGGAAATAAAGTATGCTTATATATATATTTTAAAGCGTAGTGTTAACACATGATTAATTAATCAAATGGTTAGCCTATAAATATAGTTACTATTTGTCACGCACGCACGTGTAACAACTGATCATTCCAATATTTCGTATAAACATTAGACATTAAATATATTAGATAAAAATTGTTTATTCTGACTAATATCATGTATCAAACTAGATAATTCTGAAAATTACGAATAATTATATTATATATTTTTGGCTAAAGTTAAAGAAAATAAACATCTCTAAAAGGCGTTAATTTAACCCGTTTTGACCATAATAACGACCTACCCCAACACGAAACCTCTATAAACCGGACCCGTACAAACCCGAAAATAACCCGGCCAATATTTAACCTGAATTCGGAGTAATTGAATCCGTATGTAATCCGTTCGCATGGCCCATTTGACAGGTCTACCGGGAGGGTATGAGTTGGAGGAGAAGAAATATTAGTACCATGTAAACACTCTTAATGCAAAAGTTCAATACCATTAAAGAACATTTGCGTGAGAGTTACTAAGAAAATTTGGATCGAACATTATGGATCAATTAGTTAAACATTTTTTTAATGGAAGTGGAGTTGCTTATTAATTGTATTGTTATTATTTGATAATTTGATTATAAAACAAATTATAAGATTATTTATATTTTTCAGTACGTAAATTAAGATAAATTATAGAAGAAACTTAAGTAATTAGAGAGGATATATTTTGAAGACGAAGTGTATAAGAATATGGTTGTTATTTGGCTCTTTTCTTATCGATGATTAAGAGGTATTCACTCTCTTCAACTCCAACTTACCTATGTACCCTTTTTACGTATGTCAATGCATATTTTGTACCTTTAATTTTGTTCATTATGTATTAATAAAAGTTATAAAAGTCTAATCTTCTAAATGTACTTATGAAAATGAATCAAATAAGATAACACATGACTATATTTACTCTTACATATTAGATACAATTTCGAAGATTTTATCTACTTATCAATAGTCTACAAAAAGGAAATGGGTAGGTTGGTGTTAAACAGAGGGAATAATATTTAGTGAAGCTTTTTTTTTATATAACAATAAGACTCTCTTAACACATGTATGTTAAATAATTTAAGTCATAACATGAACCCTAAGATCTTGAATTACATGATTACCACAAATGTAATTTTATTGTTAATCATATTAGAACAAACGTCCGGACAACATGATGATAAACTTTGTTGGTTGGTAAACCCTTAATAGAGAAATGAGGTTCATCTCCCTTTGCCTATAAACCTTAATGTACGTGTTTGTATGTTTTTGTGGATGATCTTTGTGATGGGCAAAGCTAATTATTTATAGGTAAGGAGAGGACCAAATTTCATACTCCCTCTATTCAAGTCCAAACACAACATTTATCTTTTACACGTTTGCCAATGCATGAATTGTAACGTAAATATCTCGAGTTTTACATTATAAAAAATATAAAAATTTGATAATCTTATTGTACTTATAAAGACGAATCAAACAAGATCTCACATGACCATATATTATCTTACATATTGCAAGGAATCGTAAAGATTCTCTAGACTCGTGAATAGTGTCAAAAACGAAATGTTGTATTTAGACTTGAATGGAGCGAGTAACTTATAAGCATAATATTAACCTTCCATCAAGGCTAATAAAACATGAAACTTACTCTTATATTTGTAACCCTTTTATGTTACTAGCAAATTACTATGAAACATATGGTTTGAATTGTAACATGTTCATCATTTTATTACTAGTAATAAAAGAAACAACTCTCTTACTAATGACCATAAAAATGAGTAAGACTATAACATCTTATGTCATGAATTGGATAGATGTTTGTTACAGTCTCCCACTTGGTCATTAGAAAGATACTTTAGTGTTTTCATAATAAAATCATAAAGCACACATGATATGCTAGAATATTTTAATTGTTATCATAAGTGTCTTTGATAATCTGGCGATCAATGGGAGTCATGGCGTGTACATGTTATTTTGCAACATGCTTACTTCCATGTACTACTACATTAACAACTTTCATACCTAGACCATAAATAAGAGTATCATAATGGTCACATAATGTCTTGTATATAAAAGACTTATTCTGTTTTTATTCATCTAATACTTGAGGTGTACGCATTAGAAAGCAGAAAATGTAGATGTACGGAAATACTATATAGAGCTCAATAATTGTCGTGCATAATTACAAAGCAAATGGCAGAATATGAAAAATAAGGAACTATCTGTAAGTCCCATACTTTCAGTGTGTTTCTGAAAAATTGGAGCAGGTAGTCCTTTTGTAAATATGTCTGCCACTTGCAAATCTGTACTTATTGACTCGACGATAATTTTATTTAGTTTAACATCTTGCTTTAGTAATAGGTATTTGAGGTCCATGTGTTTTGAACCCTTGGTTATCCTATCATGATTTGAGAAAAATGTTGCAGCTTCATTGTCACAGTAGATGAGTAATGGCTTAGAGATAAAATTTAAAGCGCCAAACTGTGAGACAAAATTACGCAGCCATGTTCCTTGAATTGAAGCTAAGCCTCGTAACATATCACATATTCATCCATCATGGTGGATCCGAAAAGCAACTCGGATTTTTTACTCCTCCATGATATTGCACCTCCACATAGGAGATACACATAGCCAAGAGTGCAAATCCTAGTGTCAGGACATCCAGCAAGATCTGAATTAGAATAACCAGTCACCCGTGGATGACTTGATTTTCTATATGTGAGCATGTAGTTTCTTGTTCCCTTTATGTATCTCAATACTTTCTTTGCAGCTTTCCAATGAGCAATTCCTGGGTTACTTTGAAATCTACCCAGCATGCCAACAACGTGGCTTATATCAGGTCTTGTACAAACTTGTGCATACATCAAACTCCCAACAAGAGATGCATAAGGATACTTTGGCGTTTCTTCTTGTTCCATAGGAATCTTTGGGCACTGCTCAAGAACTAGTTTGTCTCCTTTATGCAGTGGCACGGGACTAGAGGAACAGGTCATCATGCCAAATCTCTCAAGTACTTTGTCAATATATGCTTTATGATACAATCCTAAAATTCCTTGTGATCTATCACGAAATATTTCTATTCCGATCACATAAGAAGCCTCACCCATATCTTTCATTTCAAAGTTAGTAGAGAGATAATCCTTAGTTTCACGTAATAAACCAAGGTCGCTACTGGCTAATAATATGTCATCAACATACAACACCAAAAATATGAACTTACTCCCACTGAACTTGAGATAAATGCAAGGGTCAACAACGTTTTCAGTAAAATCGAAAGCAGTGATGATTTCATGAAACTTTAAATACCATTGCCTTGAAACTTGTTTCAGTCCATATATTGATTTCTTAAGTTTGCAAACCATGTCTTCCCGACCTTCAATTAAGAAGCCTTTAGGTTGACGCATGTAGACTTCTTCTTCTAAGTCTCCATTTAGAAAGGTGGTTTTTACATCCATTTGATGTAGTTCTAAGTCATAATGAGCTACTAATGCCATGATAATTCTTAAAGAATCTTTTCTAGAAACAGGAGCAAAAGTCTCATTATAGTCAATACCTTCTTTCTGATTAAAACCTTTTAAAACAAGTCTGGCTTTATAACGTTCAATTTTTCCGTTGGAGTCTCGTTTGGTCTTAAAGACCCATTTACATCCAACGGCTTTGTGACCCGGAGGTAATTGAACGATTTCTCATACTTGATTACTTTTCATAGATTTTAATTCATCTCTCATGGCATCAATCCATTAAGAATAATTAACATCTTTAATGGCTTGTGAATAAGAAATCGAATCTTGAGTCCCTTAAGATTCTATTAGATAAAGCATGTAATCATCAGAAATAGCCGATCTCCGTTGTCGTTGAGATCTTCTTAAGGGTGGTTCTTGTGATGCTTCATCGTCATTATGATTGGTGATAATCTCATTATGAAGTTGATGATCATTTATTTGGTTTTCCTCGTTATTGTGAATGGGTTCAACAATAGGAGGATTCCCAACATCATTCGAAATTGAGGGTAAAAGTATGGGTACCCGTATTTCTTGAATGATCACTTCTTGTTGTTTGGTACTCCCACTAATTTCACCATTATCATAGAATCTGGCGTTACCGGTTTCAACAATTCTCGTACTATGACCAGGACAATAAAACCTATATCCTTTCGATTTTCAGGGTAACCAATAAAGTTACCACTTATTGTCTTAAAATCCAGTTTCTTTTCATGTGGATTGTATATTCTAGCTTCAGCTAGGCAACCCCAAATTTGGAGATGTCTTAAACTAGGTTTCCACCCTTTCCAAAGTTCAAATGGTGTTTTTAGAACGGACTTACTTGGAACTCTATTTAAGATATAAACCGATGTTCGTAATGCATCCATCCATAAGGATATATGCAAGTTAGCATGACTCATCATGGATCTGACCAATTTCATATATGTACGATTTCGCCTTTCAGCTACACCATTTTGCCATGGAGAACCAGGCGTTGTTTATTGAGCAACAATTCCAAGTTTTTGAGAAGCTTAGCAAAAGGTCCGGGATGCTGTCCTCTTTCATCATACCTTCCATAAAATTCACCGCCTCTATCAGATCTAATTATTTTCACTTTTCTTTCTAGTTTCCTTTCAACCTCTGTAATGTATGCTTGTACAACATCCACAGACTGATATTTTTCATGCAATAGATAAATATAACAACAACGTGGAAAACCATCGATAAAAGTAATGAAATATTTTTCTCCTCCAAAAGTTGGAACATCAAAAGGTCCACAAATATCTGAATGTATAATTTCAAGAAGTTGAGTACTTCTTGTGGCTACCTTCTTTGTGTTTTTCGTTGTTTTACCTTTAATACAATCAACACACGCCGTAATTTCAGTAAAATCATTGTCCGGTAGAACACCATCTTTTACCAATCGTTTTATTCTTTCACTAGATATATGACCTAGTCTTTTATGCCACACGAAGTAATATTCATTTTTGGATGACTTACGTCTTGTTTCCTTTTTATGCAAGGTGAGACAAATTTCAGCATCATTATGTTTAAGATGAAATTTATAAAAACCATCAATTAATATTCCACAACCAATAAGGCTTGAATTTTTAAACAAACTGAAATTTTTATTGCCTATTTCAAATGAATATCCAAACTTATCAAGTGCGCTTACAGAAATCAAATTACGAGAAATAGACGGAACGTAAAGAGTTTGACATAAGTCTAACTGGTAACCGCTATCTAAAATTAGACAAAAATTTCCAATAGCTTTAACTGGAGCTTTGTCTTTATTTCCCATAAAAATAAAATTCTCACTTGAATTTGTGGTTTGGATCGTAAGGAATCCCTGCATAGAATTCGAAACATGAACATTAGCACCGGTGTCAATCCACCAAGCAGAAGATGAACCATTAGTAAAATTTGATTCGAAATAACTTACGAAACCCATTGGGTTACCTTTCTTTTCAAACCATGTTTTGCGTTTAACACAATCAGCATGGAAATGCCTAGGTTTCTTGCAAAATGTGCAAACATCATATTTCTTTTTCTTCTTTAATGGTTGGTTAGCATCATAAGATTTAAGTTCTGCTCTTTTTCGAGATGAATTATTCTTTTTCCCAACTCCTTGAACGAAATGAGCAACTTTCATACCTTGCGAGCCTTGTCTAGACTCCTCTTGATCCACTTTATTAGTTAATTCATTTAGACTCCGCTTTTCCGTAATAATGTTGTAATGAATTTTAAATGGTTCATACCGAGGAGGTAAGCTAGTTAAAATGAATTGGACTAGAAAAGCGTCATCCATAGTCAATCCCAAATTCTTAAGTTTGGCCGAAAGATTAATCATTTCAATTACATGAGCACTCATTGTGCGAGAACCATCAAACTTCATGGTTACAAGATCTGCCATAAGTTTCCAACAAGGGATTTGTCTGCAGTTTTAAACCGATCTTCAATGACTTACAAGTATTCTTTTGCACTCTCACGTTTACGTAGGGGTGTCTTGATGTTTGTGTCAATTACCATTCGCATAAACATCATGCTAAGCCTGTTAGAACGTTCCCAATCAAGGTGAAGTTTATTTTCCTCAATAGTACTTTCATCAGTTAATGGTGCGGGCTTTTATTTAAGAAGAGCCTTGTCCAGTTCAAGTACTCCTAAGGAAAATTCAACTTGCTCTTTCCATTCTGAGTAGTTTTTTTTTTGGTAACATGTAAGCTTATCATTAATTAACCAAACTATTACAAACTATTTCATGGCTTAACCAATACATAAACTTTCAAAAGATACACACTTGAGACACTAACTGAAATGAACACTATTGATCCAATGAAGGTCGTTCTGGGTTATGTTCCTCGGGTACTGGTGCACAAGTCGTAGTTTAAGCATTCCCCCAACTATAGAGACAATCCTTTCCGACCTAAGTAATGAGCCTTACAATCTTGCTACATTCCTTTGGTGCCATATGTGATGATAAGCAGCCAGAAAAGCGTAGAGACACACATTCTTCTTCACTTTAGACCACCTCCTTCTACCTATCCAGATAACTGCATTTATAGAAGGGACCTGGATTTGTAATGCTTCACACAGGCTATTATAGACAGCCACAGTATACGTCCAATAGTGAAATATGTGTGGGACTTTTTCAATGTCATTCCCACATATGCAGCAAGTATCATCCCTAGATATACCAATCTGTGCCAGCTTCTCCTTCACATTAAGAGCATTTATGAAAATTAACCAGGCCAGAAAGTTATGTCTAGGTACGCAGTAAGTATTCCAGACCAGCTTAGCCCAACCAACCTTCTGGTTTTTCTGTCTCAACCACTCATACCCTGCAGACACAGTATACCCTTTGGCAGAACCTATCCACAACCCATCTCTATATCCTTACTTGAATTGTACTTTAACTCGACAGACTCTTTTCCAACTCCAGCTATGGTGATCTTTAGGCTTATAATCTGTCCAGTTTTCACCTTTGAGATATTGATGATGAATCCATTTGACCCATAAGCTATCAGGTTTACAAAAGATCCACCAGACAAGCTTCCCAATTGTAGCAGAGTTCCAAGTCAGGCTGTATCTAGTTCCTAACCCACCTTCCTCCTTAGGACTACACACTTGTTCCCATGAAACCAGTGGACTTCTAATATAATTTGCATTAGCATCCCATAAGTAATTTCTACAGATACTATCAATCTTCTTTACCACTGCTTTTGGTAGGAGGAAAATATTAGCCTAGTAGCTATACAAAGAACTCAAAACAGACTTGATTAAGACTAGTCTGCCAGTATATGATAACTTCCTAGAACCAAAAGATCTAATTCTATCAACAATTGTCTCCACAAGAACTTGGCATTCCTTCTGAGAAATCCTCCCAACACAGATAGGCACACCAAGATATCTGAATGGAAGCTCTCCTTTCTTACATCCAGAATAACTCAGAATATGATTCATAACATGAGATTGAACACCATTAAAGTATATATTAGATTTAGCACTATTCATCTTCAGCCCTGAAGTACTAGAGAATGTAGCAAAGGATCTAAGCATGACCATAACAGGCTGAACATCCCCTCTAGAGAACAACAATAAGTCATCAGCAAATAACAAATGATTGAGTTTCACTTTGCCACACAGTGAGTGATAATGAAACTTCATTACCTCACTGGTGTAATTTAGTATTCGAGAGAGATGCTCCATAGGAATGGTAAAAAGGAGTGAGAGGGGAAAGGGAGTCCCCTTGCCTTAAACCTTTCTTCCCATAAAATAGTCCAAAAGGCTCCCCATTCATCACCAAGGAATATGAGGCAATAATAATACACCCCATAATTAATGCAATAAACTGAGGTGGGAAATTTAGAGCCTTCCTCATTTGCCCAATAAAGTTCCAATCAACTGAATCATACGCTTTCTTCAAATCAATTTTGAGTAGACATCTAGGAGAAACTGAGTTCCTGTTATACAGCCTAATGACATCTTGGCATACCAAAATATTCTCAATAATATTCCTCCCCTTAACAAATCCCCCTTGGTTCGCACTTATAATATCAGGTAAGACTGTAGCCAATCTAGAGCATAGAACTTTAGAAATGACTTTGTAGATTACATTACAGCATGAAATTGGCCTGAGATGGGAGACATAATTGGGTAACTCCACTTTGGGAATGAGAGTGACAAAAGTATAATTGATTTGCTTGAGCAGTTTACCACTTCTGAAAAAATCCTGAACAGCATCGCATACATCCTCTCCCACTATACTTCATGCATCCTGAAAGAAAGCACTAAAATACCCATCGGGTCCAGGTGCTTTATGTCGTGGAATGAGAAAGATTGCTTTCTTCATTTCCTGCCTAGTATTAGGGTTGAGCAAGTAAGTCCCATGAGCTACTAAGCAAATACTACCCTTCTGAACTACCTGAGCATTAACATGTTTCACTTGTTCAGCAGTACCCAACAAGTTCTTGTAAAAAGCTAAGAAGGCTTTTTGGATTTGCTCAGGCTCAATCATCCAGTGTCCTTGCTCATTTGCCAATCTGAGAACTTTGTTTTTACATTGCCTCCCTTTAATAGTACTATGAAAGAATTTTGTATTGTTATCCCCATCAGCCAGTCAGGTGGCCTTTGATTTCTGCATTAAAAAGATGTCACAACCATGCTGTAGTTCTTGATAGTCCTTAATGGCTTCCATCTCTTTTTGAATTAACTCAGGATCACCAGGGTTCCTTCTCAGAAAGTCTTGAATGAATATCACACTCTGTCAGGCCCTAACAACATTGTTCTCAACATCAGAGAAAGAATCCTTATTAAGTTGCTTCAATGTAAATTTTAAAGCCTTCAATCTTTTAACAAGCCTAAACATTTTAGTTTCTTCAACCCACTCTCCCCAAACTTCTGAGATACAGCTAAGGAAATTGTCAGAGGCACTCCACATGTTAAAATATTTAAAAGGCTTCCTACTCCCATCTCGTTGCTTTTGTTCCTGAAGTATGCAGGGAGTATGATCAAAATACCCTTTACTATGAAAATGAGCATATGCCTCAGGTCTAGCTACAAGCCACTTCTGGTTAACAAGGACTCTATCCAGCCTGCTATACACTCTGGTGCTTGACTCCTGTTGATTATTCCATATAAAAAAGGATCCAATCGCTGGACTATCAATAATCCAACATCTATCCACACAGCTCTGAAAATCATCCATCTCTTCTTCTATAGAGTGACCCCCAAGTCTCTCAGCAGGCCTCAAAACTGTATTAAAATCCCCACATATAATCCAGGCAACCTGAATCTGACTAGCATAGATGCATAAATCTTTGTACAGTGGTTTCCTCTCATTTACCCCATTGAAGGCATAGACCATGGTGAAAAAGAAATAAAACCCTGCAATACTATCAGTAACTTTCATGTGAATATATTGAGCATTATAATTAATGAACTGCATTTGAAATAAGTTTGGTTCTCACAGGATCCAAATCCTTCCTCCTTTATGAAACTGAGAGTTAGTAGACACACATGATCCACTACACAGAGAATCTCTTATTCTATTTAGAGATAAAGGCTTCACCTTTGTCTCAAGGAGGCCAAACAATCCATTCTGATGATGATGTAAAAACCATTTAATGAATTCCTGCTTAGATGAACTGTTTAACCCCCTAACATTCCAAAAGCCTATCATTGTGTTCCACCCCCCTCCGGGGGTGTACCATTGTCTTTATCCCTTACTCCAACTTTAGGAGTCATGTTATTTAAAACCTCCAAAAAGGTAAATTTCCCAAACTTTGCTGTGATATCCCCCTTATCCAATAGATCTTGTCTGCTTAACCCTACCACCTCTCTTGGCGGAGTGGCAATGGATTGAGACTGCCCAGCCTTACTTTTATCCTTCCCCATTGTAATAACTGGAGTATTAATCACATCAGGAACAAGGTTAGAAACTGCAGCAGGCATCTTAGGCATGTTTTTAGGTTGCCATTTCTGCACAACCCTTGGCTCATCCTTAGATACTTTCTGCACTTTTTTACACGCAACATTATCATGTCCAATCCCCCCCACATTCCTTACATAATAACGGCTTCAATTCAAATTCAACCTTCACCACTACAGTACTACCATTTTCATCCAGAAATTTTATATCTCAAGGAATTTGCTTATTAAATGGGACATCAACCATAATTCTAAAATATCCCAGCCTTGTTCTCTCAGAAGTGGCACCATCACATCTAACATAATCTCCCAAGAGAGATGCAAGCTTAGGAATACCTTTGCCCCAGAATTTCAATGGGAGATTCATTAATCTAACCCATACCGGAACCTTTGTAACATCAATTTTCTGAAGGCAATCATGCTCATCCCATGGCCTAACAATTACAGGTTTGTTATAAAAAAGGAAGTGCCCACGTTGAAGTACAACCTCTTTGTCCTCATGAGACTTAAATCGGACCAAAAATACACCACTTGTCAAGAAGGAGACTTGCTCAACATGAAAAATAGCCCAAACACGATGAATAAAGCCTTCTACTACATCCCACGGAGGATTTGAACCAAGAATGAAACAAACAAGAGAATTATTCCAAATATTTAATTCTTCATGTACTTCTTGCAAAGAGAACTTAAGAAGTTCACCTGGCTCCTCTTCAATTGTCTCAAGTGTTTGTCTCTCATTCCTTTGATTCATATCAATCCATGCTGCTGCTTCTTCATCAGTAATTAAATAATCAAGACTAATTGGTTGAACAACCGTAAAATCCCCACTTGCACCACTAATCGATTTCACATTATCCTGAAAAACTGAGAATTTATTTTTTGTAATATTTTTATGATTTTTTGACGCTGATGCTGTTGAAAACAAAGAAGATCCTGCAGAATTCCTTGATTTTGCAGTTGTCATATTAGAAATCCCTAGGTTTCCAAGAACAATCTAATTTCCACTTTTTTTTTCCTTTTTCTCTCTATCTCTCTCTATCACAAGACATTTATAGTTTTTTCGAGTTAATGTTGTTAGAAGTAATTTCATTCTTGGTTCCATTAAGTTTGATTATAGACGTAGCATATGAATTAAGGGTTGACTAAACATTAACTGCAAACGGGACACAACAATTTTAGTCATAGATATAACAAATACAATTAACATAAATTATAATTTTAGGTTCTCCTGTGGGTAGTCACTTAATATTATATTTTAACTTGATATCGTTAATGGTCATTATTAATAATAATAATAATAATAACCACAATAGAATAATGTTTTTTTTTTTAATAATTACTCAAATATATAAATACTATTTGTCTGTGGATAAATAATATCTATTATAGCATTTGACCAATATTTCTTATTCGCTTAAGATGAGAGAAAAAAATATATATAATTTAATAACTTAACATGTAACATTACAATTTCTCACAAGGTTAGCCATTAGCAAAATAGCAAACAAAAGTATATTATGTTATTTCTTAAAATGAAATAGTTATGTCGCATAATATACTAATACATTAGAGGTACATTATTATAATGTCATAATAATTCATGTTAACGTAAGTATTAGATTTATAAATGTTAATGTTAGAAAAATTACGATAACATAAAAAAATAGTTATAATGACATAAATAATAATAATCATAAATAGATTGAAGAATAATAATAGTCAACAATATTATAGTTTTAGTGAAAACACGCGTAATCTTACTAATAGCCATTTGAATATTATTAATATAATCACGATAATAAAGTCGTTTTCATACTTAAAATTGCGGAATTTAAATGATCATATGATAATAAAATAGACCTAATAATGGATCTATTATGCATAGTATATATAAATTTATATAAATCCTTTTAATGGATAATCATGCATTCTAAACATTGCTCTGATACCACATGTTAAATAATTTAAGTCATAACATGAACCCTATGAATTACATGATTATCACAAATGTAATTTTATTGTTAATCATATTAGAATAAACGCCCGGACAACATGATGATAAACTTTGTTGGTTAGTAAACCCTTAATAGAGAAATGAGGTTTCTCTCCCTTTGTCTATAAACCTTAATGTACGTGTTTGTATGTTTTTGTAGATGATCTTTGTGATGGGCAAACCTCATTATTTATAGGTAAGGAGAGGACCAAATTTCATAACTTATAAGCATAATATTAACCTTCCATTATAAAACATGAAACTTACTCTTATATTTGTAACCCTTTTATATTACTAGCAAATTAATATGAAACATATGGTTTGAGTTGTTACATGTTCATCAGTTTATTACTTAGTAATAAAAGAAAAAACTCTCTTACTAATGACCATAAAAATGAGTAAGACTATAACATCTTATGTCATGAATTGGATAGATGTTTCTTACAAGGTATATATGTCTTAAGAATAAAACGGGTCAAATACTACTCATTTGACTCGATTGAAGATATAATTTGGTAGTATCTAGGAACTTCTTTTTGTCTTACTCGTGGTATTTGATCTGTTTTCACCTTGAGAAGAAAAATATCCGTTTTCAATGAGAATTTGTGTTTTTATAAAAAGGTTTTGGCACAGTACACAAGTTGGAAATTCATGCAATACAAATTGAAAATTAGATATATGGGATAAATAATCACGTGAATACAATTCAATGGTAACATTGACTGTTAGGTAGACATGGCAAAATAAACCCAACCCGAATGATCTGACAGGTAAAGGCTGGCCCAAGACCCAAAATTAACCCGAATTGTAGACCCCGAAAATCACCCGTAACCCGAATTAACCAGATCTGACCCACACTCGGCCCGAACTCGACCCAGCCTTTGCTAGACCCGTAACTGACTCGACCGGAAACCAATTGACCCGAAAGTGACTCGATTTAAATGATTTGAAGTGGCCCGAGTTAGCTAAATTGAAGTCATCTTTAATAACTATACCTTAACACACTTTTAATAACTCATACCCTAAAACACTTTTTATAATGTTTGATCTGAGCAATAATAGTCATACCTTAAAAACAATGTTTTTAGGAAAACCTATAATTGTATTAATGTATTTATAATCGATCAATCAAAGAACAAGTTTAAAGGTAATCTATCCGACCAAAATCTCCTACCAAGACACCAAGGATGACCTTATAAATAAAATATCCTAGATTTAATATATAGTCGGATATTAAATAATTCAATTGAAGTAAACTAAAGGAACGAAAGAAAAAAAATAAAAGAAATTACCCGACTCAAAATAACTCGGTCTAATCACTAACACGAAAATGACATGACCTGAAATGGTCCGACCTGATATAACCCGACCCGTTTGACCCGAAAATGTCCCGACCAATATACCCGAAACACGAAAGGACCCGACCCGAACTAATCCGAAAATGTGACAAATACGAACAAACCCGACCTGACTTGGATTGAACCGAACCTGATTCAATTGACCCATTTACCAGGTCTAGTTTTAGGTGTCTTCAATGCGATATTTTGACCATATTTATGTGCAAATTATACATGACTATTTTTTTTTTGTACAAAAAAAATGAATTTTTCTAAACGGCTTTTTCACAACAAATCTAATATGTTGTTATGATATTTATAAATTTCTTATTTTCTTACTATTTTTACGAGTACAATTTACAAAATTTGACCTCTAAAACGTGAATGCTACCAGTGGATAGGATTGGAAGGAGTATGTGATTTTCCAACTATGGGAGAAAATTGAACAAAGTAATTTTATTTGAATTGACAGAAGGATACAAACCTATCCACTTCTCCAAGTTGATGATATATTTTCTTAAAAGAAAACATCCATATCTTATGCATTAATGATTCATATTTTTTGTGGAATAGGGATAAAATGAAGGTTTTTATCCATAATTATACATGTACTTATCAGCCTATAAAAAGACATCCACAAACTTCACCAGAAGCCACAAACTCATAACCTCATTTGAGCAACACTAATAAAGAGAAAGAGCGGTTTAATAATCACTGTAAGTGGAAGTGTTAAGTATTTTTAATTATTTTAATAACCATTGTAAGTAACAAATTTTTTTCACGGCCTTTATATTTTTTGTGTAACAAAATTGAGTTTTATAATATTTATAATGTTGTTTTTGCAGTTGACATTGCTAAATGAATATAATTAAGTTCTTTTGTATAATGGCTAATGATATGGTATCATGGTGTAACTATTTACCAATCTATTTGTACTGCAACATAAATCAATTAGTAGTCGTTCTTACGGTATCTTAAGAATTAGAATGAGAGTTATGAGAAGCTAAGGAGATTAATGTGTGCAAATTAGTCTAAATGAGTCATTTTTATACTCCCTTGATTTTTTTTGTTTTCTTCCCGTTTGATTGCATGGTCTTCAAGATACTTTGACCATGTTATTAGTACGTTTATATTTTATTTTATTTTTTTGTTGAAAGTATGATTTAGGTATGAGTTTTGAATAATAAATATAAATATGTAAGTATATGACAATTGATTATAGTTTTTTTTGTACATGTAAGGTAAAAATATTGAAATTTTGATCACAAAGTCAAATTAGTAGAAAATAAATAAAATGGAGGTAGTACTAGTTTTTAGAGTTTTTTTTTGCCAAAATAACCGGTTATTTTAAAGTATTCACCAAAATAACTGTTAGTGAAATGTATTACCTAACCTAATCGCATTTAAGTAAAATAACAAAAAATACCTCAAGTTAATCACCATATCTAAGAAAAAAAGTCATAATTACCTAACTTAATGCAAACGAGCCGAAAAAAATATTTTAATAATCCGATTCATTTTCGAGTATTTTTTAGAATCGTCTGCCACCGGTAGAGTAGGCGGTGGGCCGTGCCGTGCCGGCCCGAACCTCGGCCCGTCGTGCCAGCCCTAAGTTTTGGCCCGGCCCAGGCCCGGTCCGTCGGTCCACTGGGTCGTGCCGTGCCGGCCCGACCACCTCTACCCGCTGCCGCAGCCCGACCATTGGCCCGGGAAAATCAGGCCCGTGCCGTGCCTGGCCCGTGGGCTCGGTCGTGCCTGACCCGGGTCGGCCCAATGTAATTTATTTTTTAAAAGAAAAAAATTTGATTTTTTAATAAATAAATTATGAATAATGAATAAGAAATATTAATAATGATTTTAAAATATATAATTTATTAGTTACTTAATTAATAATGTATAATCAACTAAATATTAATGTAATTAATTATAAATATTATCGTAATTAATTATAAATTCGAATGAGACCCCGTGCTTGGGTCGTGCCGCCGTGTCAGGCCCATCGTGCCTATCTCGGGTCGTGCCACCCCGTGCCCGTGCCGGGCCGTGCCTTGGCACGGGGATTTCTCTATTAGCCGCGTCGTGGCCCGCCTCCCTACACGTCGTGCCGGACCCGTGTCGGTCCGAACTTTCGCTCGGGCTCGTGCCGTGTTGGGGCGGATTCGTGCCGGACCCGTGCCGCCCGTCGTGCATTTGGCCCGACTGCCAACTCTAGCCACCGGTCTATGCACTCTTATATCATTTTGGACTCCTATCATTATTTGGTGGTTTTCGGAAGTTGCATATACTAGGTATATATAAAATCATACCTCTGATAATGACAAGCTAATTATAAAATCGAGGATAATCGTAGTTTTCAATCTTTGATTTTTTTTTTAATAATTTGATGACTACCAGTTTTCAATCATTTTTTTAATAATATCATTAATAACCTTGTCCTTGTAAGAGGTTATCTTTGATAGGTTTTACAAGGTTTTTATTAATTCACATAGTATGTTTATTAAGTTGCTCTACTTCAAATGAAATGTAAACGTAAATTAACTTTTTAATCCTTGGTTTTGACAGTTGTATTTGGTATAAATATGGGAATGCAAAATGAACAAGAGTGGGCTAAATCACAAAATATAGCTATAAGTGTTGATCTTGTTGAGGCTGCCAAAAAACTTCTGAAATTTGTATCTGTTGTTGACCGCAATCGCTTTTTGTACGAAAGCCCTACTTTAGAACGAGCTATCTATAGGTACGTTACATTTTTGTCAAGTTTCAATATACGCATATGAATATACTTCGACTTTGGTATTCATATTGGTTAGTTTTTGCTTTTCTTTTATTACATTGTATTAACAACAGCTATGTGTATTGTAATATCATTTTCAACCAAATTTGAGTTCCATCACCATAAATATGATGTGTTACATTTAGTTGGTTGTCCTTTGACTTCGAGATCTTGCATCTTTCAGGTACAATGCCTTTTGGATTCCTTTGCTTGCCAAGCATTTAGAGAACCCTATTATTGAAGGCCCTTTGGTCATTCCTCTCGATTGCGAATGGATATGGCACTGTCATAGACTAAATCCAGTATGGTTATGTACTAACTATTTGGATTTATATTCATTTCACATAAAAAAGGTTTAGTCGTCCCAAATATAAAATCTACGACCTAATAATGATATGGTTTAATGACTCAGATAAGATACAAAATTGATTGTGAGAAGTTGTTTGGAAGAATCCTTGACAATCATAACATCATATCACTTGCCGAAGCATCATCAGCGGCCGCTACTGAAGAGATATGGAATAGACTTTACCCAGAAGAGTCTTATGGACTTGACTTAAATATACCTTTTTCAGATGATGTGTTGCAAAAGAATGTAATAGAAAAGTTTACCAGTTATGATCTGGTTGCTGCTGCCAAAAGACAAGCCTCTTTTGCTTTTCAGGTATTACAAATTTTTGAGTTTAAGTCGATTATTAGTCTTATCTTTAAATAAAAATCATCCTTATAACCTAGATTTAATGGGTTGTTATTAGATTTGATAAATAATCAAAGTATATATGAACTAGAATCAAAATTGACTTGGGCCACTCTCGACCAGAAATGGCCAATTGGTTACACATGACGCAAAATGTCAGAAAGATCCAAAAGATTAATTGTATTATAATTAAGTTTTATATTATTCAAATATAACCAAACCTTGATTAACATGAACCAAAAGGATTGTTACTCAAAACATTTTCTTCTTTTAAAGGTCTTTAGTCAAACCGACCTGATTGATTTAACTTTACAAATAATCATTGAAGCAATAATAATCTGACTTTGGAATGATTATATTGACTCATGCTTGCATAACCAGAAGTGTCTAAAGTGATATGAAAATGGCATACCCATATCCTGGTTATCCTGATAGAACATTCTCAAATGTAGACTACTTGATACAGATTATAAGGCATAATATTGTACCCAAATAATATGATCCAAAAGTCATACTCAATCTAAAACTAAGTGTGTATATATGCATGTAAATCCAGATGTCATATAATTACTGAAATATCTCAAACAATACTTGTTGCTAGGTATGCAGGCCACATATGATGGATGAACGCTTTCTTAGAGAAGCAGCGGCTAGGTACAAAGGATTTCTTCATCTCATTAGAACAAACAGGATGTTGAGCCTAGAGCGTTTGTGTGTCCCTACTTACGATGTCGACCTGATGTGGCATGCACACCAACTATACCCAGAAGCGTACTACAAAGATACGAGTGAATTAGTAGGAAGTGTGGTACCCCATGATGATACTGTTTCTGATAGAACAAAAGGAGGTAAACTAGACAAAGGTCAATTCGAAACTACAAGACAATGGGAAAACACATTTGGGTTCAGCTACTGGAAAGCTGGTGCTACGCACAGGGGAAATGAACCTAAACCTGTAACACGAGTTCCCTACCAACCCAGTGCCAAACATCATGAATTCAGTTCATTAGAAAAATGTGGTCAGGAAATTCTACTTCCTACTGGGAAAACTGTGGAGGTAGTTTGATACGTTAATAATATGATACTTTTGAATATTTCATTCATCTCACCTATTTTGTCTTACTTTCTTTTTGGTCTAACCCAATAATAACCTCATTCTGATCATAGTACTCATTATAAAAGGTGAACTTGTGGTATCCATAACAAAATAACAAGTGTTTTGTGGATAATAATATAAAACAACCAAATTTAAATAGTTATAATATAAGTGCTATGTAATTTTGATTAAAAACTGCACTTCTCAGTTGGTTCTAAATACTAAGTCATGGTTCCCATTTGACAGGTTCTTTTGGAGTTTGTAGACATCAGCAATTTATCAGAGCCGTACAAAGAAAACCTTCTTATTGTGTTCAATAAGAAAACCACTGATAAGTTTTTCAAGACCAAGCGATCTTTAAGTATATCATCCAATTGTAACGATAAACAAGTTGCACTTTTCCAATGTGAACCAAATGGAGAGTTCCTATTTGAACTCATGTATAATTCACCTTCCAATGAATCGAAGCAAAAATTACCTAAGCTCATTGGTTCTTGCTCTCTATCTTTAGAGAAAATTTTGTCAGCTCAATCTGAACTCGCGACAAATAAATGGCTCCCTGTTGATCTTATATGCGGCATTGAAAATTCTAAACCAGTATTTCTTCATATTTCTATTTCATTTACTCCTCCAACTTTGGCGCCTCAATTATTTCAATTGGCTCGTGCTGGTGTCCAGACGCATGTGGTGGGTTATGATGGAGAAAAAGTGTTTAGTCTTCATACAAGGTTAGCTTTATTTTATTGATTCATACTCCATGTTGATTATGTTTTAATGAAGATTTCGCATTACAATCAATATCATGGAATTTTAATATATCAATTTCACATAATGTATTATGAAAACTTATAAAATTTTCATTTTTTTTAACATAATTGTGATTCAGGAATATAGCCCAGGGCGCACCAAATTGTACCTCTTCTTTTGGGAAAGAAGTGTATTATACCACAACCTCCGGTGAAAAGCATACGTTTGTAGAAGTGAATGAAAATTATTTGTCTATAAAGGGAACTCATGGGTCTTTCAAGCTTCAATTTAGTTATGGAAATGATGATTCTCTCTTTGAGCTAGTGGGTTATAAGATGGTAAGTTATTTTGTTGGTTTATTTGCTTTTCAGCATTTGATACGTGACAAATCATGCTCAAATATTAGTTTGAATGTCTACAATAATTTTCCTTAGTATCTTAGAAATTGACTAGGTAAATTGTCATTTGGACGGATAATTATGGGTTTAGTTATACTATAATGAGAATCACAGTTATCAAGTTTCTGGTTAGAGCTTGGGTAAACTTGTTTTAATTTCTTATCATTTCAAGTAGTTGTTATTAAGGGTTTGTTGTATCAAGTAATTAGTTATTAAACTATGTCATTTAATTTGATCATTCTGGAGTGGGATAATTTGAATGAGACATTATTTTTGAGTGGTCTTTTAAGGTAGGAGTCATAGTTGAGCCTACATGATGAATTAGAAAAAAAATTAATAAAGTAATTAATAATACACAGGTAAAGATATTTCCAGGAAAAAGATTGGAGTTTGAATCCAGGCACTATAACAAAAGATCAGACCAAGAATTCATGACTTTCGTCGAATTTTCGGTTGACAATCCTTATGGAAAGGCGATAGCACTAATTGATATAATGTCTGAAACAATTGAGGTAACAAATGAATGGATAATACTACCGGGCATTGCAATGACAATAATTATGTCAGATACAATAAAAAACAAGGAGAAAACTATTCATCTCACTACTGATGAGCGAAAGACAGATAAAGAAAAGGTGGAGGTAGCAGCACTTTGCGCGGGGGGATGCGTAGACAAGATGGATGAAGAGTTAGTGGATGCAGCAGCACTTTGCGCGGGGGAATGTGTTGATAAAACGGTTGAAGATTTGGTGAAAGCTACTATAAATGAGAGTAGTGACGGTGGCATTAAGGTGGAAGCGGCAGCAATTTGCGCGGGGTGCTGGAGTCGTAGCGGAATTATGGGCTTCTAATAGTGAAGTATGAAATTTAATATGAATAAAGTTGAGCAAGCTAAGTAATAATGTGGTTTGAATAATAATATATATCAAGAAGTGTCTAAGAAAAGTGATTGATTGCTTATAATAAATTAATTTGTTGGTAATTTCATTTTTTGCTACTTCTATTTACAAATTCTCAAGAAATAATTTAAAGCTACATATAACATACTTGCTATAAATTGAGAGGATTAAATTAATCACACAGTACATATAAACTACGCCGTTTATTATCCTTATTGTTACTCCTTCGTAATTGATTCTTTGCATTTTCTGTATTTAGCATTGATAAAGGTAAAGTCGCGTCACCTTAATCAAAGTAATCCTAATTCACTACTAACTAATAGTCAGCGGTAAATAAGATATCGAATCCACAGGGAGGCGATAGTATTCTAATCTGTTAAACTAGGTTCGTCTCTTATAGTAACAATTTCGTGGGTTTTTGATTTGTGTTCCTAAACTAATAGCAAACAATAACAATAAAAGGTTGAAATCAATAAGATTAAAAGTCTAGGGTCTCAGGTTCACTAGGATTATTATTCAGGGGTAAGGGTGTAATCAACTATCATGCAATAAAGTTATCTAAGGTCACAAGATCGGTCGATTTAATTATGCCCTTTAGATCTACAATTTAACGTGCGATCGCTATCATTAAACGAGTTCTATTCAATTATCGTAGCCTATCTTAGTATTAACCCGGTCGGTGTTAATCCTAATTTGCAAGAATAATTAATTAATCATGGACAGTAATTAAGCAACTAGATTTAAAACGATAATCAAACGATAACCATGCTATTGCAATTCAATTAATTAGTCTATCCCTTCTAACAACCCTAGATCCCCTGGCGTGGTAAAATACGGTGTCGTTAATTCCGCAAATTAACTAGGCCAAATAAAAATTTATAAAACCTTACCTAGACTCAAACCAACCTAAATAAAAGGGTAGTAAGGGTAAGAAAAGGGTCGAACCCAAGGGAAAGCGGTAAAACTAAAATAATCCAATCTAGACTCTTGCTAAAAACCGATTAACAAAACTAATTACTCTAATCACAAATTAAGACACTAATTAAATAAAAGCTTAAATTAATTACAAACTATGATATTCACAATGAGAAAACATGTAGATAACATATAGGGAGAAAGTTTTTCATGAGAATTGATTATCAAGTCTAAAATTACCAACAAAAGCTAAATACTCAAAGATTCAAATATGGAGAAACAACTTAGTGCAATTATCCCAAGTTCCCCACAATTAACAAAGTAAAGACCCTTCCTTTCCTCTCTTTTCTAATTATCTAATACAAGTTCCTAAGAAATTAACCAACATAAATTAAACCATCCATGTATGGCCCTTTACAACCCAACCAATACTTATTAAAACATAATAAAACAATAAGCACAATAAAAGATGCAAGCTTTAAGCACAAAACCAAAGAAACATGCTAGAATCATGTAATAAAAACATTAAACCATGTTCTAATCACACAATAAACCAAATTCCACTCAAAAGATTCCAACTTTTAAACCAAAGTTACAATCTTTCAAGGTTGCTTCAATAAATACCAAGACAAATTAACCAAATTTATCAAGACAAATCAATAATTAAACAAACAATTACTAAGATGGTTAGTCTCAACAACAATTCATTCAACAATGGAATTTAAACATAGGAAAATGGAATTAAATAGAGAAGAAGAGGTTTGAAAGGTCTTACAATGCTAAAGGAGAGAACTTGTTCAAATTACACTAAGCAATAAAAGATTAGCTACCCATAATCCTTGTATTACAACCCATCTTCAAGTTCCAACAAATTACAAAAGCTAAAAGTGAAGAACAAACTAGAGAGAATTTCTAAGGAAAAAATGTGTTGTTCAATGTTGTATGCTTGGTTCCTCTCTCTCTCTCTTCAGTTTTCTTCTTAAATACCCTTGGTCCGCAAACCTAGGGGCCTTGAAAGGTGGGCTTTCAAAAGACAAGACGGAGAAATGAAGAAATGTCGTGCTGAGATTGGACGCTGGCAGCGTCCTACGACGCTGGCAGAGTCGTGATGACGCTGGCAGCGTCCTGATGACGCTGGCAGCGTCCTGTACTGCCAGATTTTCCTTTGCTTTTCCTTCTTGACTTTCGTTGACCCTTGGATTTTGGCCCCGCCTTGACTTCCATTGACCCATTGGGTTTGGTCTTCTTGCCTTGATGATTCATTGCTAGCCCACTCCAATTTCCGGGTTTTTGGGTCTTGGGTTTTGGGTTTGACTTTCGTTGACTTCCGGGTTTGACTCTCAAAATTGACTCAAATTACTAAATAACAACATTATTACAAAAACTAAAGTTAACATAAAACAACGCTAATGACCCGTAAAAAGTAAAACAAAAGACCCTAATAAATACTACTAGACACAACACAATTTGGTGTTGTCAAATACCCCCACACTTGGACTTTTACTCGTCCCGAGTAAAACTCGAGATTAGCAAGACAAACACGAGTCCAAACATAGCATGCAAAGGTAATGACCTTTCTTCCCTCACTACTACCTTCTTATATCTCCCTCAAAACACAACCACCTATTAAAACAACAAATGACTCAAGGTTGTTTTAACACTCTTCCCTTACCACTTCCTACTTATAACTCCCTCTAAACAAGACTCGACACACCACCAACTCCGACTCATTTCAACTCAATTCCTCCCTTCTTATAGCTCCCAAGAATGTAGTATGACCATCTTTGCCTTATCCCAAGGCATAGCGAGATGACCTTCATCACCAAACTTCATGCAACTCCACTACTTATACCACCCCCTTATTACTCCACTAGTGTAAAGCATGGTTACTTTGTTGGCCCCAAACTACACAATTTGCACAACCAAGCAACCACCAAGAGAAATCCACCAATTTGGAACCAAATTTGTGACGAAAAATAAAAATAAAAGAAGTCCTAACTAGCCTCCTTCCAATTCCCTCCTTATCACTCCCTTCTTATGCCTCCAAAATCCTCATCATAGAAAGTATTATGCTCAATTTTTTTTTCATTTTTCATTTTTCCATTTTTATTTTCTTGAAAATCCCTCATTTTGCCTAAGGTGTCCTTTCGGGTTTTCACCTTAGCTTTTCCTTTCCTCTCATTGGTGGCTCGCAACTCGATTTTTCATTTTGCCCAGAATGCCCTTTCGGGTTTTCATTCCGTCCTCGGCCACCTTCCCAATTTTTGCCTAGGTGCCCACCCTTGTGGGTTTTCACCTCGCCGGGATTTTCAATTTTTTTTTCTTTTCTTTTTCTCTCTCTTTTTTTTTTTTTTTTTTTCTTTTTCAACAAACAAAACACAATGCATCAAAACAAAATAACTATATACAATCTTCTTCCCCACACTTAGAACATACAATGTCCTTATTGTAGAAGATAAGAAAAAGGTTACCTCATCAATTGTCGAAATGAGAAGAACCCGAGGCACCTCCTCGGTTTCTCCTCCTCTCCCTTTCTTCTCTAACCCTTCTTCTTCGTTCTAGGCCTTCATCAAGGGCCTCTTGGGTGTAAGGAAAGGGGTAGCCCGGGTTTTGTTGGATGGACATACCAAAGAGTGAGCTAGCCAAGCCATAGACGTCCTCTTGTGCCACCGCATCTTCATAGGAGTCTTGGAGATAAGTGTGGTGGCGCTCATTTTGAGCTTGAAAATGGCTCGTAGTTTGCTCCCTCCAAGCATTTTGGGTTGTCCACATTTCTTGTTGCTCTTGCCACCTTTTATCTTGTTGTTCCCTCCAAAGGTGGGCTTCCTCTTGCCGTGCTACCATGTTCCTCCATTCCTCTTGTTGAGCCCTCTCGGCCTCCCCTCTCAATCTCTCTCTCTCCTCCACTACATTGTGCCAATCATCCAATGACTCTAGCCTACCTCCTTGTTGTTGTTGCCAAGTGTTCGAATCGTCCACCCTCCCACTAATGTGCTTCAAGACGTCGTTGGTGCTAGCAAAATAGGTAGCCATTTGTTGTTGCCATGGCTCCATGGGGATGCTAGAACGACCCTCCGCATCAAACATAGGGGTGTCGGTGTCTTGGTAGCTTTGGAAGGATGATTGGAAATGGAATGGTGGTGGTGGTTGTTGTTGTTGTTGTTGATAATTTGTGGTTTGGGAAGGTCCTTGCTCAATTGCGAGGATCTCGATCTCCTCGCTCACTTTCTCACTTCCCTCTCTCCTTACCCTCCGCCTTGGCCTCAAGGGCACTTCCTCTACCTCCGCCTCCTCACTACTCACCCCCAAACTTTCCTCCCTAGGACACATAAAATCCAACGATGTGGGCCCCCTAGGTAAGGGGTTGTTTGGAGGTCGAGACATCTTCATGTAACTAAGCCCGTCACTCCCCAACCAAAACCCTTTCAAGGGTTGCTCTCGGCTAGTTTTAAACATATGAACCTCCTCGAGCCCAAGTCGGTTGTATCTCGTCAATCCTCGACAAATGTTCACCTCTTGCTCATCACCAATGCCCCCCTCATAGTGGCTCACCAAGAATGAAATCACCCCCCCAAAATGGATGCTTGCTTTGGTAGATTTTTGTCTGTGTTTAATGCAAGCCCTCAAAAACAAATCTGCCCAATCCGGAACCCCTACCCCCTCCGGAAGCATAGTCCACAAACATAGCCGGATGCTCTCCGGCACTTTGGCGGGCTCTCCCGCGGGGTTGAAGATGGTGGTAAGGAATCTTGTGATTAGGCGGAGTACGGGGTGGGTGATGGTGGAAAGTTTGGCATCCTTAGATGCGGCGTGGCAATTTGTAATGTTAATCGACATTGTGTGCATTTTTCCCTTGGGGCACCTAATGTCTTCGGGTTGTCTGGTGATCTTAAGGATTTCACGGATTTCGGAGATGGGGGCATTATGCCAAGTTTGGTTTAGACGGAAACGGTAGGCTTTTTCCTCACCCTCGGCACGTCCAACTCGGACAAGGTTGCTAGAAACTCGTACGCGAAACTCCTATAGGTGTGATCCCAGGAGTCCGGTTCGAGATAAGCCTCTAGCCCTACTTTAGCTAGCAAGTCCCTTGTGAAGTCGAACATGCCCAAGGCATGGAGGGTGTTTGGGCAAAAGAATTTTGTAGCTACGAGAGGTTGTTGTCGGGGTGTGGTTAGTTTATCCCATATTCTCTTATATTGAGCACTCAACCTTTCATAGCCCATGAACACCGCTTCCACCTCGGTGTCGGGCTCACTCACCGCGGCCCTCTTATTCTTTCCTTTGCCAAACAATTTGGAGATTTTGGGTGCCATTTCTGCAAAATTCAACAAGCAACACAATACAACAAGCAACAAGCAATCACTCAAAAGATTTTTCACTCAAGCAATTCAACAAACACTTGGTGTGCAACAATTTCAACACCTCAAAAACTTAGTGTTTGTTGAATTTCTATACCTCACTCAGAAAAATTTGTCCAATCCTAACTACACAATCAATCAAGGGCAAGGGGAAACTCAACCTAAGACTAATTCTAGCCTAAATTCGAGCAAAAATTTGAAGAACAATGGAAAAGTTGAGTATGAAGTTATACCTTTTCGATTCCACAAGATTCAAGCTCCTTGATGATTAGAATAGGTAGGGAATCCAACAAACAACCTTAAAAACCCAACAAAGTTCCTAAAAATCGAATTTGAGGAAAAAAAAAATTCTAGGTTTTCAAAGACGGATTTTCTAAGATTGTGAGCGATTGAGGTTGATTTTGGGGCGATTGAAGGTAGAATAATGATTAGGAAGAAGAATTTGATTGATTTTGTTGAAAGTTTGTGAAGATTTGAGGGAAAAAGATGAAGTTTTGAGGGATTGGGGTTGGGTTTGGGTTGCTTTTCGTGAGAAATAATAGTATGAAGATGTGTGTTGATTTTGGGATGAACTCGGGCAAAAGGGAAAAGAAAAGCTGAAAACTACATTCGACGCTGGCAGCGTCGTGACGACGCTGGCAGCGTCCTTGACTGCCGGATCATTTCTCTTTTGCACTTAGCCAATTTTTGGCTAAGTGTTCCAAACATCTCCAAACTTGCATTCTCACTCCAATGGCCCATAATAAACTCCAATATCCAAATTTCATCGATTCCCGAACTTTTTATCCATGGCACGCATCCCGAGGCGGCCGAAAACTCGCAAAACTTCACAAAACCGTTAGTAACTTCAAAAAATTTTGATTGATGCAATGTCTAACTAATTAAAACTACTCAAATGCTAAGAATTAACAATGAAACTTCAAAAAAAAAAAAAATTCACAAGGATAGAGTATGTACACGGTTTGCCGTTTATTTAGAGTCGATGGCTCGACTTAGCTATTTCAAGCTTTTCAACTTTCATAAACGGGGTCTTCAAGCAAGATCTCTTCTTCCCCCTCCCGGGCACATCTTGGAAGTAATGTTTGAGACGGTGGCCATTCACCTTGAGGAGTTTTGTTGGACCAATTTCATAGTTTTGATAATGACATGTGTTTACGTGATAATATGTTTTACTCGATATATCATATGCGTGTAATTGTGTGCTTTAGTCTTATTATAGCTAGCAACAATTATGAGAAGAAAGATCAAAGTTAGGCATAACTTTGATAAAGTCTGTGAGACAAAGTTATAACAACTTCAGGAATAACTTTGGAAGTGAACATGAAAGTTATAGCTAACCAGGCATAACTTTAAAGAAAATCGCTTCAAGCAAGATCTACATAAAGCTACACAAGACTCGAGATTGAGGGTCTTTGTGATCAAGATGAAGAGATGATCCGTATACTGAAGATCTTTGTGAAGATTAGATAGTATAGGTCGTCATTCGGTAACTATTCCATTCGAGAGATTTTATGTTCAAAATTATAGCTTTAGTCTATGATTTTGGATGATAAAATATTGATGCATGATTTTGGAAATAAAATGTTTTGAAATGTTTTCAAAAGTGAAAGAGTATTTTTATATTTATCAAAAGTTTTATTAGAGAATATATTTATGAGATTCTATTGGTTAGTAATACAACTTATGAGTTGTCATGCTACCTAGGGTTTCTAATATATTCTATCTCAATTTGTTGTTAACCTAATTAGCCCACCTAGTGTTTGAGCCACCTAGGGTTTCGTGAAACCTAGTGTTTGTGCCACCTAGGGTTGCGTGCCTCCTAGGGTTTCGTGAGCTAGGAATCCGGCCTCCATAGGTTTGTTTTCCTTGTTTACCTAATCTAGGATTCTACTATATCTTTACAACAATATTTTGAGATATTAAGATAAATATATTTCTATAAGATAAACAAAATAATATTTTGAGATAAAGATATTTCTAAAAGATAAGCAAATATTATTTTATGATAAGATAAGTATCTTTATTAAATATTATACTAGGGTTTTAGATCTACTATGATTCTACTACTATAAATACTCATTCACATATTATTTGCAAAACACACGAAATACACTACATTCACACGGCTACATATTTTACTTGTGTTGATTTTCCAAAATCGTTTTAAAGCAAACCTTTGAGCAAATATTTATTATTTTTAGAGTTTGTTTTTAAAAAGAGTCGTGCATCAATTATTATCAATCGCTTGAGTGAAATACGTTATTGGATAATACTACATCATTATAAGCTTACAATTCTTTAACGAGAATTTGTGTGAGTTATATTGTACTTTCTTATTAGCGTAAGATAGTATAGAGTATTTAGCGATACTCACCTTGAGTTATAATCATAGTGTTGATTATACGAGTGGGGGTTGTAATTTTTGTAATCCGTAGAAAGGTACTAAAAATATTAATCGAGAATAGTGGACGTAGGTTTCAACGTGTGAAACTGAACCACTTCAAAAATCGTGTGCCTCTCTCTTATCTCTTTACTTTTCGTTATTTCGTTATTCGCGCTTACTTTGATTAATTAATTAGTTGATTTTAAAATTCATAAGATCAAATAATTATTTACACATTATATAAATCGAAAAAGTGGGGCTAGTTTTTAATACTCAATTCACCCCCCCCTCTTTCGTATTCGATCAATAGACTCTACAATTGGTATCAGAGCCTCGTGCTCTTGATTGCCTTACAGCAAGGAGTCTGATCCATTTATCCTTTTATTTTTATTTATTTTCCGCTGCATTTAATTTTATTTTAATGGATTCCAAACATCTGAAGTGTCCCGTATTCGATGGGAAGAACTACAGTTTATGGAAAAATATGATGACCCATTTCATAAAGGGTAACGATTGGGAGTGTTGGCTAATCATTAAGAATGGTCCTAATAAGATCATGCTTGGATCTGCTACTGGCACTTCCATCGAAAAGAAAGAAGATGACTATGTTGAGGCAGATTATAAGAAAGCTGAGAAAAATTCAAAGGTTATTAGTCTGTTGCAAAACGGCATGACCCATACTGAATTTGATCGTTTCTCATCTAGTTCTACTGCCAAGGAAATATGGGATGGTCTTGAGTTAGCCTATGAGGGGACAACTGTTGTCAAAAAGCAACGTATTGCACTACTTATGCGAAAATACGAACTGTTCTCCATGGAACAAAATGAATCGCTTGACAGCATGTCCACTCGCTTCTCTAGTATCATTAATGAATTGAAAAATCTTGGAAAAACTTTTGACTCCGAGAAAATTGCCAGGAAGATCCTTAGAAGTCTATCTAAACGATGGAGACCTAAGGTGACGGTAATTGAGGAATGTAAAGACCTATCTGACTTATCTTATCAAGAGCTACTTGGAACCCTAATGGCTCACGAGATTACTCTTGATGAAGATGAGGCAAATGATAGTAATAGCAAGAAAGTGGCTTTACAAGCCGAATCTAGTGAAAGACATGATTCGGATCTTGAAGATGAAACAGTGTTATTTGCTAGACGGTTTAAGAAAAAATTCTTTAATAAACCACAAGGGAAAACGTTTAACAATAACACTAACAAATCTTACAAAAAGCCAATTGAGTCAAAAGGGTCTCTTTCAAGTCGTGGTTGCTTCAAATGTGGGGATAATGATCACATGATCAAAGATTGCCCCACATGGAAGAAAATCAAAGACAAAAATCAACGAGACAAAACCAAGAAGGAATTCAAGCAAGTGATGATGGCTTATTGCTGGGGAGATCTCGACACAGAGGACGACGAGTCAGAGGAAGAGGAAGTCGCCAACTTGTGTCTAAGCAACGTCAGTCTTGACCTAATTTTCTGACAGTGACAATGAAAGCGAATCCGAGATGTGTCTTGTTGGCAACTCAGATTCAGAACCAGATTCAGAAGATGACGAAGAGGTTAGTCATCTTGAACTTAAAAAGCAAGTTAAGAATTTATCTAAGAAGTCTTTAATTAAGTATTTTGAAGAAGCCTTAGATCATTGTCATGAGCAGAGTCTAGAATTGAAAGATCTTAAAGAACAAATTCTTGACATTGCTGAGGAAAATCAACTTCTTAAGGCCAAAGCTAAAAAGCTCAAGTCTAAAGTTATGGCAACTTCAGCTATAACTTCAGACAAGACAAATGTTGAGAAAGAGGCTCTTGAGTCTAAAGTTATAGCTAATGAAGCTATAATCTCAGAGTTAAAGCTCAACATTAAGCATCTTCAAGCCAAAGTTATAGCTAATGAAGCTATAACTTCAGAATTGAAGAAAGTCAATGAGCTCCTACAATCTGAAGCTAAGGCAAAGGAAGTGGTTATCCTTGATCACGAGAAAGTAAACTCCTTTCTCTCTCAGCAATTGAAAGATATAAAGGCTGAATTCTCCCAAGCTAAGAGTCAACATAATGAGGAGAAACTTATCTTGAACAAACGTTTCAATGATTTTCGTGAAAATTTCAAAAAGAACAATCCCTCCAAAGACTCGAATGTAGATCATTCGTCGTGTGAAAAAGAAATTCAGTCTTTGAAGGAATTGCTCCTACATGCACGAAAAGTTCATGATAAGTGGGAAGGAAGTCAGAAGGTTTTAGACTTCCTTACTGAACAATCTAATAATAACATGAAGATGGGTCTAGGTCATGAATGTTATAGTCGTAGAGACCATGATAAGTGCAAATCCACTCCTTCTGATCGTGATTTTAGAAAAAGGAAGTACGTCAATCTTTCAGAATATCTGATTTGCAATTATTGTGGTCACAACGGTCATGTTAAAGATAATTGTGTTAAATATGTCAACGACAACAAAAATCAAACTGAGTTTATTAAAGAACATGACGTGTCTAGTGTTAATGAGTCTGAACCTGAATCTCAACGTGATGAGATTAGAAATAATGAGTTCAGGTGGTTTTATGACATAGCTTTCGATTACACATCTGTACCTTCAAAATCGAAACCTTATGTGAATCAGAAGCAGTCGTTTAAACCTAATGTGCGTCGCAACAATAACAACATGATAATAAACCTAGCAAGCCCTATCCCAAGAAGAAAAGAATTGTCAAACAAGTATGGGTTAGGAAGGATCAAATATATAGAGTCACTAACCACAAAGGACCCAACTTTGCGTGGGTACCTAAAAGTTGTATTTGATTCTCTTGCAGATAATAGTGAAAGAAAATAATCTATGGTATCTCGACAGTGGGTGTTCGAGACACATGACCGGAAACAAGAATCTTTTTCTTTCACTAGAGCCCTTCAACGGTGGCAAGGTCACTTTTTGAGACAACAAGAAGGGCAATATAATTGGTGTAGGTAAAATTGGTATATCTTCTTCACATGCTATTAATAATGTATATCTGGTAGATGGCCTTAAGCATAACTTGCTAAGTATCTCTCAACTATGTGACAAAGGCAACAAAGTCGTTTTTCATTCAAATGTTTGTCGTATCATAGTTGAAGGTACTAGTAATGTTATCTTAGAAGGTCTACGTAAACGGAACGTGTATATGATTGATTTAAACAAAGTCACTACAAGTTCCTTTACGTGCATGAAAGTCACAGTGGATGATTCATGCTTGTGGCACAAGAGGTTTGCACACATCAGTCCAACGATTTTAAAGAAACTCAAGTCTTGGGATTTAGTTGAGGGTCTACCCTCAATCAAATTCGAACAAGAAAAGATGTGTGACTCATGTGCCCGTTGTAAACAAGTTAGATCTTCATTCAAACCGAAACGAGTAGTAAGTACAGAGCGTCCACTTGAGTTGGTACACATGGATTTGTGTGGACCTATGAAAGTCAGAAGCCGTGGTGGATCAAGGTACGTATTCGTCCTAGTCGACGACTACTCCAGGTATGTATGGCCTATCTTTCTATTTACTAAAGATGAAACTTTCGATGAGTTTGTAGTACTAATGAAGCTCGCCCAAAACAAGTATGATAAAAAGTTAGTTTCCATTCGTACGGATCATGGCACCGAATTTGATAATCAAGCTTTTATAGAATATTGTAGGGAGAATGGTGTAGGACATAACTTTTCTGCACCACGAACCCCACAACAAAATGGTGTCGTGGAACGTATGAATAGAACTTTAGAGGACATGGCCCGCACTATGCTTTTGTGTAGTGGCCTTCCTAAAAGTTTTGGGCTGAAGCCATTAGTATGCATGCTATGTGCACAATAGAGCTATGATTAGACCTATTCTCAAAAAGACTCCCTATGAACTTTTAAGAGGGAGAAAACCCAATATAGCTCACCTTCGTTGCTTCGGGAGTAAATGTTTTGTCCATAATAATGGAAAAAGTAATTTGAGCAAATTTGATCCACGAAGTGACGAAGTTGTGTTTGTTGGTTATTTTAATCATAGTAAAGCTTTTAAAGTTTTTAACAAAAGAACGTTGTGCATAGAAGAAAGTGTTCATGTTGTATTTGATGAAGATAATGTGCCTGAACAAGTTGAAAGAATGAAGAAGAAGACATGAATGATCCAGACTTTCGCCTTTCAAGGGAAGACGAGCCAGTTAATAATGAAGAAGTTATTGAAGGAATCAACGATGAACTTGATAAATCCGCAAATGACCTTGAACAGAGAACTGAGACAATCGTTGATGATACGAATGTCTCTTCTCAAAACAAGGAAAAGGAAACTGAAGTTATAGCTGATGATGCTATAACTTTGAACCAAAACCAAGATGGTGTAACTGAAGTTGTACCAACTTCAGCTATAACCCCAGAGTCCAGCTCAGGGGGAACCAATCTTTATTCTGAATCATTTGAGGAAAGTGAAAGTTCATCAGATGATGATGAGCCTAGGAACTCTAAGAAATGGAAATATAAGAGTTCTCATCCTATGGATAGTATCCTAGAAAGTTTGAATAAAGGAGTTCAGACTAGGCGAACATTAAATAACTTTTGTTCATTCTATTCATTTCTCTCTACCATAGAGCCTACCAATATCAAAGAAGCTCTTGCAGAATCCGACTGGATTGTAGCAATGCAAGAGGAGCTTCAAGAGGAGCTTCAACAGTTTGAACGTAATAAAGTCTGGCACCTCGTGCCACGACCTTCTAGTCGAACTGTGATTGGTACTCGATGGGTATTGAGAAATAAATTGGATGATTCAGGAGTTATAGTTCGTAACAAGGCTCGATTGGTCGTTCAAGGTTATAATCAACAAGAAGGGATTGATTATGACGAGACATTCGCTCCAGTAGCAAGACTTGAAGCTATTCGCTTGCTCATCGCCTTCGCAGCTCATAAAGGAATGAAATTGTTTCAAATGGACGTTAAGACTGCATTTCTTAACGGTTATTTGGAAGAAGAGGTTTTTGTTGAACAACCTCCCGGATTTTTGAATAGCAAGTTTCAAAACCATGTTATTAAACTCGATAAAGCTTTATATGGTTTGAAACAAGCTCCTAGGGCTTGGTACGACAGATTATCTAAATTTTTATTACAAAACAATTTTAAGAGAGGATATGTCGTCAAAACCCTATTTTTAAAATCCGAGGGTTCTGATTTACTCGTTACTCAAATTTATGTAGACGATATTATTTTTGGTTCTACTAACAATAAATTGTGCAACTATTTTTCAGATCTAATGACCTCAGAATTTGAAATGAGCATGATGGAAGAATTGAAATTCTTCCTAGGATTGCAGATTCAACAAACCAAAGAAGGAATAAAGATTCACCAACAAAAATATGTCAAGGAGCTAATCAGAAAATTTGGTATGCAAAACGCTCATCCAATGGACACACCTATGGTAACTTATAAAAAGTTGACCTTGGACGAAAATGGTAAGTCTGTAGATAAGACTACATATCGAGGTATGATTGGTTCTTTATTATATTTAAATGCAAGTAGGCCTGACATTATGTTCAGTGTATGTGTCTGCGCTAGATTTCAATCATGTCCTAAGGAATCACATATGATTGCAGTTAAACGTATCTTGAGATATTTAATTGGTACATCTAATTTATATTTGTGGTATCCACTTGAGTGTAATTTCGATCTAGTAGGATAATCAGACGCAGATTATGCGGGATGTTCTTTAGATAGAAAAAGTACCTCTGGATTTGCTACGTTTGTTGGACCATGCATAATTACTTGGGGCTCAAAGAAGCAAAATTCGGTTGCGTTATCTACTGCAGAAGCCGAATATATCGCTGCAGGACTGGTATGTTCCCAACTACTTTGGTTAAAACAACAACTATGTGATTACGGTGTTAATGTTGGTTGTATGCCTGTTTTCTGTGACAATACGAGTGCTATTATTATTTCTAAGAATCCAGCTCAACATTCTCGTACTAAGCATATAGACATTAGACATCATTTTTTGCGTGACCATGTAGAAAAGGGCAACATTAAACTCGAATTTTGTAGTACTGACAATCAATGGGCTGACATTTTAACAAAGGCGTTAGCGAGAAGACGGTTTGAGATTTTGCGGTTGGAAATTGGTTTAATCGGTAGCAATTAAATTCATCTTATTTATTTTGTGAACCTGCGTGACTGGCTAGAATAAGACGAGATTGTATGACTGTGTTCGCATATTTCATTGCTAGTATATTTGTGTTTAATATAATATATTTTACGTGAGTATCTTGCATATTAAGTGTTTTATGGAAATTGAATTATGAACCACATATTTGCCAAAAACCTATCTTATTCACTTTTCTAATTGAACCAAAATTCTACCCAAGCATCCTATTTGGCCGAAATTCTCAACATAAATCACCTTACCATATCTTTTTATTTACCAAATCCTATCCTTACCATATCTCACAAATATTTACCCTACATTCCTTTTACTGTCCTACCCAAATTCAAAAACAAAAACACCAACACCCAAACTCCAAAACCCAAACCGAGTCGGGTTCGGTGCTTGAAGGTACAAAAAGGCGTCGATTAATAAAAAAAAGGTACAAGAGGGTGTTAGTGAAGACATAAAAAAAAAAAGGTGGTTCGGTTTTTGTGAAACCGAATGTGGCTGATTTTTCGGGGCTTGAATCGAAATTGGATGTGTTTATGGGAAAAGTAATGGAGCGCCTTGATGCGCAAGATAAGAAAATTGATGCGGTTGTTAAAAAAAAATTGTAAAAACCGTGGCTATGGGGAACACTAACTCTACCCGTGACCATGTCGGTTCGGGTGTGAGTGGTGAGTTGCGGAGTTAGATGACGGGAGTTGATGGTTGCCTAGCAAAATTAGAGAGGAATGTTGTCGATATTCGACAAGAGATGTTTAGGCAAAGGGATCAGATGCAATTCTTGGTGAGCCAAGGAGGTGCATTGGTGAAAAGCGGTTCGGAAATGCGTGAGGGGATGCACACTATATTTGATGCAACGGAGGCTCTTTCTTTGAAGGTTCGAAACTTCGATGTTTGCCTCACCGCCCAAGCTACTCATGTGTCGACGTGCCTGGATCGTCTTTCTACTCTCGAGTACCGCACCCGACCCGATTACATTAATCCCAACATCATCCGACAACCCAAAAAGCCTTGATCTTCTTACCTTAGCTTGTTTTGTTTCTTAAACTACTAATCCTTTCGGCCCATTTGGCATTAATACTTATTTTGTGGTTTGTAGTTTCTAATTGACATTTAACATTTGATTTTGCTTGGTATATATCGTTTTATATTGCGTATTTTGCATATCTATTTCTTGCCTTGACATGTGTTATTCTAGTCGTTTCATGTCTTTGTTCTTGTCTTTTCAATGATGCCAAGAGGGGGAAGAAATGATATGATTTGAGTCTTTGCTTAAGCTTGCTCCTTGTCAACACTCGTTATCTCTTAAAGTCTTTCAAGTTATAACTTTGGCTAAGTTGTTATGTTCTTGCGATCAAAGTTGCTATAACTTTAGAGTGTTTTGTTGAGGGGGAACCATACTTAGTCACTATGTTAAGAGGAAATCATAAGAGACTTGTCATCATCAAAAAAGGGGAATTTGTTGGACCAATTTTCATAGTTTTGATAATGACATGTGTTTACGTGATAATATGTTTTACTCGATAAATCATATGCGTGTAATTGTGTGCTCTAGTCTTATTATAGCTAGCAACAATTATGAAAAGAAAGATCAAAGTTAGGCATAACTTTGACAAAGTCTGTGAGACAAAGTTATAACAACTTCAGGAATAACTTTGGAAGTGAACATGGAAGTTATAGCTAACCAGGCATAACTTTAAGGAAAATCGCTTCAAACAAGATCTACATAAAGCTACACAAGACTCGAGATGGAGGGTCTTTGTGATCAAGATGAAGAGATGATCCGTATACTGAAGATCTTTGTGAAGATTAGATAGTATAGGTCGTCATTCGGTAACTATTCCATTCGAGAGATTTTATGTTCAAAATTATAGCTTTAGTCTATGATTTTGGATGATAAAATATTGATGCATGATTTTGGAAATAAAATGTTTTGAAATGTTTTCAAAAGTGAAAGAGTATTTTTTATATTTATCAAAAGTTTTATTAGAGAATATATTTATGAGATTCTATTGGTTTGTAATACAACTTATGGGTTGTCATGCTACCTAGGGTTTCTAATATATTCTATCTCAATTTGTTGTTACCTAATTAGCCCACCTAGTGTTTGAGCCACCTAAGGTTTCGTGAAACCTAGTGTTTGTGCCACCTAGGGATGCGTGCCTCCTAGGGTTTCGTGAGCTAGGAATCCGGCCTCTATAGGTTTGTTTTCCTTGTTTACCTAATCTAGGATTCTACTATATTTTTACAACAATATTTTGAGATATTAAGATAAATATATTTCTATAAGATAAACCAAATAATATTTTGAGATAAAGATATTTCTAAAAGATAAGCAAATATTATTTTGTGGTATTAAAGATAAATATCTTAAATATTATACTAGGGTTTTAGATCTACTATGGTTCTACTACTATAAATACTCATTCACATATTATTTGCAAAACACACGAAATACACTACATTCACACGGCTACATATTTTACTTGTGTTGATTTTCCAAAATCGTTTTAAAGCAAACCTTTGAGCAAATATTTATTATTTTTAGAGTTTGTTTTTCAAAAGAATCGTGCATCAATTATTATCAATCGCTTGAGTGAAATACGTTATTGGATAATAGTACATCATTATAAGCTTACAATTCTTTAACGGGAATTGGTGTGAGTTATATTGTACTTTCTTATTAGCGTAAGATAGTATAGAGTATTTAGCGATACTCACCTTGAGTTATAATCATAGTGTTGTAACACCCACGTCTTTCCCTCGTATATTAAGGAATGAGGTTATACTTGTTGCTCCTAGAGGCAAGTTTTAACTTCGAGGACGAAGTTTGTTTTTAAGGAGGGTAGATTGTAATACCCGTAAAATCCGTAAATAAAATATAAAGGAATTTAAAAAAAAAATAATAATAAAGATATTTATGAAGCTAAAATCAATAGGTGATAAAATGGAAAATTTGGTAACAATGCGATTACCGCGATCTTAAGTCGCTAAATTTAACAATCAACTTTATCGTCACACATTGAGAATAAATGATAGTAAAATACAATACTTAAATAAATTCACTCATGATAAAATAAGAAAGAACATATATAATTCTGGTGTCGATAATTGGTGAAATTGTATTGCATTTCGTAGTTGTATAAAACACCGTCGCGTGCATCATTTTCCGTCGCGCAAAACCCGTCTCAATGCCACCTTAGTCGAGATTGCAAACATACATAATAACTCTTTTGGACAACCCTAAGCATGCCAAGAAAATGGACCAATGCATGAAACTCTCATGCTTCCCCTTTGTCCCCCATGCTCATGCCACTCCCCCTTCCCTATGCCTTCTTTTTATTTTTCCAACCCTCCTCTTCAACACTCCATTTAATCATATAGAACCTTCCCATATGAATTCTCATTCATTCAAACACACACACAAAAAAAATAATAGAAAGAAAGAGGGATTAGAGAGAGAAACCGAAAAGAGGAAGAAGAAGAAGAAGGAGGGAGCATAAGGAGGAGGATCTAGCCTTAGCACCAAGATCCTCACTTGGTGAGAATGTCTACACCACCATTTTATGTTTATTAACCTTAAGAACACCTATTCATTTAGTTTAAATCATAGAACAATAATTAAACAAGTTTCCATTCATGCATGCATGAACTTAAGCACATAACAATCATCAAAGTGTCAAATCCGGAGGTTGATAATTAACAGAATAAAAATCCAACTTAGACTTGTTTTATTGCTATGAAACAAATATATGTCGTAGGTATTTCTGTCTATAACCAGTGTACAAAATTTTGTCATAATCCCATGAGTCGTTTGCAAATGAAAAATCATACAAAAAGAACATGATTCTGGACAATTGAATCTGATAGTCCCAATGTTTGTGTCTTAAAAAGTAACTTAAAGGATTAATGAGGACAAACCTTTTTACCACAATGAACTTCAATGAATATAGAGTATATTAGGCCCTGGAATCAACTCATTTGAATTTATAATACTTGTAATCTACTTAAAAACATTTTGTGACTCATATTCTGACCACTAGTTAAAGATCCGACCAATAGTACATCTTAAACCTATTTTTGGCTAACATTGTGTGAACATAAAAGTTGATAGACTAAATATTAGACCTACTGGAGTTAGTTTCGTCCAAGAATATTAAGTATTTGATTTTATATGATTTATGCAACACAAAATGACAATCTGGAAATCTGATAAAATATTGTTCTTTAGATTGATAGTTGAGAATCTACCATTTTCGAATAGACCACTAGTAAATAAAGTTATACTAAAGATAAATTCTTGATATTTGACTATGATAAACTTTAATGAGAGACATGCATGTTGGCCTTTTGAAAATCGATATTTCGACTATTTAAACACCCGAACCAGCCCAAAACTTTCTGTGACTCGGAAACCGTCACGTTTTACTAAACAGAAATTTCAGAGGCCTTAGAGTCGTTTTTGGACTGTTAGTATTTGACACTTAAAGTTGTAGGACATCTTAAATAATCCAACCTAACTGGTATTACCCCAAAAAGTTAAGTAATGAAGGAGTTATGACGTTTTGAAGTCACTGTTCAGAATCTGTAAAACCGTAAAGTATGTATGAGATAATGAACTTGTATAAACCAAGTGTATAAGCTATAACTTGTTAAACTAAAAGCACCAACTTGATAAAATACTCTTAAATATTCTGACCATGAACTTAGTTTGCTTTCTTAAGAATAAAACTCGGAACAAAACGTTCAAAATGGAAACATACCAAAAACCGAGTAAAAACATAAAACCATTTGAACTAGTTAAGAACCGACTTGAATAATTTAGTAACGAGTACTTTATGTATATTGTAGACTCGGGATTTGTAGAAGAAGCACTTTAAACTTCTAGACCAGCTCATAAGGTAAGGGAAACGCTTGTCCATACACTTTTCTTGAACTATTGAGTATTGTTTCAAATGTTATATTGTGTATAATGTTTATAATGATTGTTATTATAAGTTTGGATTATTGTGATGAAATATTGAAAAATAATTGATGTTATTCCATCCTTTGAAGTGTTGAAATATAATAAAGGACTCATAACTTTTAAGAGTTTGAAAACCAAAACCGTTTGATCTTTTGTACAAATTATGGAGATGGTTAATCTCAAGAAGTGGATTTAATTGTTTGGAAAGGGTTTCGATTTTTGGTTTGAACGGTTTTGGTAGAGGGGTAGGTTGTTCCCAAATAATAAAAGGGGACCTCCTATACAGAGCTTCTGGTGGGGGTTAGTTGATCGAGACCCCGTCCTCTTATCTTCCTCCTTGGGGTTGGCCCTTGGAGGGGTGTGCACACTCGGGATTTTTGGACAGTTATTGTACATGGTTTGGTGAACCCCGTCTTATCCGGACTAGGGCGAGGGAATCCTCTCCATACGACCTCTATCCATTACTTACTAAAAAAAGTGAAGAAATGTTTTCTTCGAAGGAAAGTGTTTTAAGATTTGGAAGGACTAACTATTTTGGATCGGATTTCCTTATTTAGAAACTTGAACTTCTCAATGATATTCTACTTTCTTACGAATTCTAAATTTTAAGTAAAACTCTTATTTATTTATTTTTGGATTGTTTACCTTACTCAACATTATTGTTGACCCTCTTTTGTTTTGTCCTTAATTGGAACTGTTATGACCACTATTGTGAGAGCAGATCGTGTGACAGGTAATCCAAGGAACTAGGACGTGGGAACCACGGGAGAGCGCACGCGTTATTGTTTTTATTGGAAACCAATGTTTAAGACAATTATCTTTATTTTGCATTATTCAAACTTATTCGCTTCCGCAAACATTTGGATTTGGTT